>PVJS01024569.1:0-28553 GCA_004027185.1 Glis glis
AAAAAAAAAAAAAAAAAAGACAGATTTCATTTTATAATCCTCTGCACCTTTTGGTCACTTGGTATTTGATTTTTATTTATTTGATTTTTATACTTTTTTTTCAGTACTGGGGATTGAACCCAGGGGCATTCTACCTCTGAGCTACACCCCCAGCCTTTTTTATTTCTTAAGTTTGAAACAGGGTCTCACGCTCAGCTCTGCTCTAAGCCTTCATCCATGACTTGATTCTCCAGGAAATTTTTGAAATTAAATTATGTTTTAGCCAGGAATTTACATTTATTTTACTTATGTTCAAAATGTCTTATTTCAAAACCTAAATAAACCCTCTAGCTTCCTTTGTCCTTAATTGACTTAAAAATCACTGATTTTGGAGGCTGCACGGCTGGGCAATACATCGCTGTCTCCCTCTATCTTTGCAGTAGATCGCACCTCCGACGTGCGTGTGCGCTGAGGATACCAGTTGCCTAGGTTACTCTTCAGGGACTGAGGTCACTTTTGTTGAGGACACCGACCCTCCACTTGGACCTGCAGAAGTCTGATGGGCGACTGGAGCAGGGTGAAAGGCTCGGCATCCCTGCCTCCATGTTGCTTTGTCTCCTCTGCTGCCTTAAACCGTGGGTCAGATTCTACTCGGCTCTGCATGTAGACATGTTGGACATTTGAGAAATGTTTTGTCCAAAACAATAATACAGGGTTAACTTGACCTAGACTTGCCTACTCTCTCTTTCTCTCCCCCTTTCAAGGTGAAAGACCCCTGCCAATTTCCTTGAAAAGAGTGAAATGAGGGGCAAGTTCCTGCAAGATCTCTGCCTGTTTCCAGAAAAGACATGAATATTCCTCCCCTTCATTAGCCCATCTCTCCCCCTCATTATTCCTATCCTGTATCTGTAACCCCTCACCCTCCTGGGGCTACGAAGCTGATTGGTGAGCCAAGCTCTCTCTTCTCCATTTCTCCATTCTTTGGTCTTTCTTTCTCCCCAACAATCATCTCAGACACTGGTCTCTCCATGAGATGAGCTTTCGAACCTGGCTTTGGTAACACTGCATTCATTTGCTGTTTTATCCTACAAATAATTTGTAGCCAGTGGGTGACCTTTATAAACCATGGGTATACAAGTAACGTAATGATGAAACAACTTTGGTCTTATTTTCACTGCTGTGGAAGAGAGGGGGCTGGCAATAGGGGGAGAAACTCTTCTTAGCCTAAAAGGAAGAGGAAACAGAGAGCAGATGCTTGAGGCTGAAGCGCAGGGATGATGCTCCCTGAGAGAAGGGGATTCCTGAAGACCAGGGTAGGGGACAATGCGAGGAGGCGAGCGCCTCTGGTGTTGGAGATCCATCTGCACATCCCAAGGGGACCGGACTTCTCAGAGGCTGGTGTGAACCCATCTGGGACCAAACGCAATAAGCTCCACAGCCACAGAAGGCACAGGAAAGCCCGGGGCTGGGCTTAGCTCGGAGAGAGTGGAAGCCGCGAGGCCCAGTCTCTGCCCATCTCTGAATGAACCTGTCAATGCAGACAAGTTCCTGCTGTAATCACACCGGGCTAAAAGGTAGGCACAATTAAAAGGATAAGCACAGCTTCTCAAGGCAGTATGTCAATTCCTCCCGGTTCCATGAGGATGGACTGAGTGATGCTGAGAACAGCATTAACCAGGCACGCTGAGCCTTGCTGTCCTCGTCGTCTGTGAAACGCCACGCCTGCCAGCCAGGGCCGCGGGCTGTCCTGTGAGAGGTGTTGCTCTGAAAGGTGAAGGCGCATCCCGCAAAGGCAGACCCGCTGCCAGCCGAGTGCGGTCGTAGTAATCATGTGCCGTTCTCAGGTGGGTAACCTGTGGCTCCTACCCTGAAAGTCAGAGCAATGGCCCAGGGCCAGGTTGGCTTCCTGGTTCTCCACCCAGTCCCCCCTGCCCACCTCTGGTTAAAGCCAGCTTCCAGCATCCCCAAGTGCAATGAGAAACCAAGGGCTGTTTAGTAGTTTTTCCTCTTGAACCATAAAACCCCAGGTCTCACTTGTTCCCAGCTACAGTGATCCCGTTCCCTGCGTGTCCCGAGGTTGACCTGCCTCGGGAGACAGTGCGTGTGAAGAGACAGAAAAAGAATGTCTTTTATTTGATTCCCCAGCCCATACTAAACTGAACCCTAAAAGGTTCCCTTCTAGGAAGAGCAGGATGAAGACAATTTTCTTATAAAGGTGCAGCGTGCAGATCCATTCTGGATTTGTTCTCAAATGAACAACTGTGCACACCAGCACACAGTCAGCCCCTGGTCAATTTCCCTCTGCATAAGGGGATGGTAGGAAGAAGGGTGCTATAGTTCAGACCTGGAATGTCCCCCAAAGGCCCGAGTCTTAAAAGGCTTGGTTTGCAGGGTGGCACTATTGGGAGGTTGTGGGACCTTTAAGAGGCAGAGTCTAGTGGGAGGTATTAAGTCACTGGGGGTGTGCCCTTGAATGGAACTGTGGTACCCCAGCCCCTTCCTCTTTTTTTTTTATTTTTGCAGAGCTGGGGATTGAACCCAGGGGCATTCTACCTCGGAGCTCCACCCCCAGCCCTATTTTATATTCTTTATTTTGAAATAGGGTCTCACTAAGTTGCAGAAGGCCTCACTAAGTAGCTGAGGCTGGCCACGAACCTGCGATCCTCCTGTCTCAGCCTCCCAAGTACTGGGGTTATAAGCGTGCGCCACCACACCCGGCTCCCTTCCTCTTTTTTGTTTCCTAGCAATGAGGGGAGCAGTTTTGCTCCACCACACACTCCTGCCACGATGTGCTGCCTCTCCACAGGCACAAAGAAACAGGGCCAACCGATTACAGTCGGGAGCCTCTAAAACTGTGAGCCAAACCAAACCTTTATAAGTTGATTACCTCAGGCATTTTGTTATAGTGACAGAAAGCGGACTAACACAGTGGGGGAAAGGATGGCATGCTGAGAAACTAGTACTTCACTAAACTACAGGTCTGTAGGGAAAGCATCTCCCAGCGCTGTCAGGAAGCCCCGGGGGAGTCCTTCCACTCCAACGAGGCCACTCTGTTGAACTGCTCAGCGGAAGATGGCCTCTGGATGCTTCAATCTGGGCTCCAGGCTCCTCGGGGAGGGAAGCCCCGCCCCTTGGGCCCTGTCACATCAGGGACCAGCACCCCAATCTCAGAGGACACGACAAAGTAGGAAAACCCAGACAACCAGGGCCTGGGCTTGGGCTGGCTCCAGTGTTTCCTATTTGATGGTGCTGGTGTGTTCAATTTTTTTGACCTCCTGAAATTTGCACCGAGGTTTATCAAATACTTTTAAGAGGTAAACCAACAATTCTGATACAAAGCAACGTGGCACAGAATCACTTAGTCTAGAGTGAGAATTTAAAAATTCACCATATGATTAACATGCTACCTGCCCATTTTTGTGTACACCAGAAACTGTGGCTGCGGCTCTGAGACTGTCACCGCCAGCAGTTCTTCTAAGTGCCTGGACCAAGCATCACCTTGACCTTGGCCAGCCGTGGTCAGAATGAGACCCTCGGCTGACCCCAAGGGATGGATGCGGTCTTTGAGGGAGGTCAGTAGCACATCATTTCCTCCGGGACCTGTTCCTCTGCACTGGGAACGTGAGGACCACCCAAGTGACTCAGGACTTGAAGACAAGAATGTTCCTTTTGGTCTGGAGAGGCCCGGTGGCCATTGGAGGCTGTTTCTAGCCACAGAGGGGGCCTCTCTGGGCCTCCCACTTTCCAGCCCCATGGGGCCCTCTGGCTTCCCACCCTGTCCTTCGCCCATCTTCCCTGAGCATATTCACACTGTGGAGTCTGCTGCTTCTTGGTATCCACTTGGGCTCACTTCTACCTCTGCTCAGGGACGAGGCAGCACAGACAGGAACAAGTCCAGGGAGAGAAAGTGGGGAGCAAAACCGACACCACCCGGGGCCCACCGCTCCTGGCCGCTGAGTACATGGCTCGGGGCCCCTGTTGAGACTCGGCCATGCCCTGACAGATGTGCCCCACCTAGTCACACACTGCAGATGCTGCCCGCCCAGCCGCTTCACCTGCCTTGGTGGGCTGTTCTGGGCTCCACTCCTGCCCTGCCCGGGGCCCTGGGAGTCGCCTGCCCTTCCTCTTCTCGCGTGGGCCCCAGCTTCCAGTCTGAATGGCACTGACTGGCTCAGGCACCTCCAGGCCCGCCATCGTTTCCTTTGGGGCCCTCATGACCCACTGTGCCATGTGCTGGAGACACCGGCCAACCATCCCGCATAAATTACAAGTTTCTCAGACTGTCCACTGAGGAAATTCTCCTACTTTGATCCAAGAGGAGAAGCATGCATGCACAACACCCTCAGGAAGGGGGTTCCTTCCTTCCATCTGAATTCACAAGGGCCCCAGCTTTGTGGCTGGAGAAGGCCACCAGGGGACAAGCTGACAGCCCCAGCACTCAAGGTTGCCTCCCCCTTCTCCTCCTCCTCCTCCTCCTCCTCCTCCTCCTCCTCCTCCTCCTTCTCCTCCTCCTCCTTCCCACTTCTTTAAGCTTCAGCAGAATCTAGCTATTATTCCTAGACTTTATGTGCTTCCGAAACATCTGGAGGTCTTGCTAACGCATGGACTGCTGGGCCGCACCCCGAAGCTCCAGGTTCAGTGGATCTGGGTGGGGCCTCAGTGTCTGTCTACCAAGGTCCCAGCTGAGGTGTGAGATGTTGCTCCTCCATGTGTGGTCCCTGGGCTGGCATCACCCGCATCACCTGGGCGTATCACTCAAGGGTTTGTTAGAAATGTAGGACTTGGGCCGGGCGTGGTGGCGCACGCTTGTAATCCCAGTACTTGGGAGACGGAGACTGGAGGATCCGGGTTCACGGCCAGCCTCAGCTACTTAGTGAGGCCCTCCGCAACTTCATGAGACCCGGTTTCAAAATAAAGGATTAAAAAATAGGGCCAGGGGTGTAGCGCGGAGGTAGAACGCCCCTGGGTTCAATCCCCGGTACCGCAAAAAAAAAAAAAAAAAAGAAATGTAGGACTTGGGCCCAATCCTGACCCACTGAATCAGAGCCTGCATTTGAACAAGAGCCCCCAGGGGATTTCCATGTAGTTTAAAGTTGCAGAAGCAGCAGCTCGGTGCTGATTCTCGAAACACGGTCCACCAGTCACCTGTGTCCGAAGCACCCAAGGCACTCGTTAAAAATGCAGATTTCTGGGTTCTACCCCCCACCCCGACTCCTGAGATAGGCTCTCTGAGAAGAAATTTTTCAGAAGTATCCCAGGTGATTTTGCTAAAAAATTTAAGTTGAGATTATAGATCAAAGGTTTGAGGAGCACATGAAGCAGACAGACCTTTTTGAAAACCTTGGGTCCCGGGCCTCACTCCAACTCTGCAGCAGGGTGGTGGGCCTTCTGCATCGTGACAGACCGGTGCACTCAGAGCCTTGCACACTACTGCTTGGGGGACATGAGTCGCGGGGGCATTGGCAGTCAAGAGCCACTGAATCTGGCTCCCAGCTCTCCCAGCCACCATTCCGTGGGAAGACACGCAGGAGGCTCCCTTGGGGCTCGCCGTCTCTAGTCTTGGGGGGCTGGCTTCGGTATCACAGGGGATGGAAATGCTCTCTGGCATCCCTGAACTTCCAGAGCCGCCCCTCCAGTCCCCGCTGTGTTCTGCCTGGGGTCTGCAGGCCGCCTGTCCCTGCGGCCTCTCAAGCTCTTTCTAGACCTGGCAGGTCACCGGTTCTTTGCACGCCGGCCTTGCCCTGCCCACTCCTCTCCGCCCGCCGTTTACAACATTCTCCTGCACCATCCAGACTCACTTGAGTTTCAAAAGCCTCTCTGCCAGTCTCCTCGCACACTTGTTAAATTACTGCACCACCTGAAAGCCCACTCAGGGAGGAGACGAGGATGAAAGCACTCTCGAATCATGCCATGTTTTTAAAGGGACACAATTCTCCTACAATTTCTGGCAATTTAGAGACATCTGAAGTTGGCGCTTGCAGCTACCCACTCCTTTTCTTCTTTTCTTTAAGCCAGGGACCATGGGAGTAGAAATGGTGTTGAGAATAGAGGGAGTGATTAGGCAAAGGTTCAGACTGTTTGAGAGACACTAACCAGGGGGAATGTTCCAGAGGGCAGCAGGTTAAGGGCTTAACAAGCCTTGTTCAATAACCCCATTTATACACCTTCTCAGCAGATATTTATTATAAGCACTTACAGGTAGTGAAGTCAAAGTTGTCCAGCTGGGGGAGGAGGCAGAGTGAATGAGGCCCAAAGAGTCTACAAACAACAAAAGCGGAAAGCCAAGGACAGGGGCAGCCATCAACAAGACAGCACAGGAGGGAAGGAGAGCAGACGCCATTCTGTGAACGAGGGGGAAATGCAGGCGGGCTCCTGGGAGGAGGTGGCCTCTGAGTTGTAGTTTACAGCACGAGCTGTCTGACAGAAGGCAGAATGTGGAGGCCAAGGGGGTTCCCAGGGGCTACTCAGCATTCTCCTTTCACTGAGGCGTGAGACAGTCACTTTCCATCCTGGAAAGAAACTCTCCTTTCCTCATGCCTGGTCATTGCTTACAAATCTTCCATAGAAACCGCCTGGAATCTGGACACTCTTCATGTCAGCCCCTTTGTAAACCAGGAAGGCGTCCAGGAAATGGTCATAAAGATTTCACCTGGCCAAGAAGGCCACGGTGACAGGAAGGAGGCCAAGGGCACACCCAAGTCCTCCTCTGCCCGGGGTGATTTAGCCCGAGGTAGGTGACAGTGAGCCCGACTTAGGCTCACCTGCCTACTCTCTGACTGTCCATTGAACTTAGGGGCCCTCTACCCCTGAGCTACACTCCAGCTTTGCTTTAGTTTTTTTTAATTAACTAATTTATTTACTTATTTGGGGGGTGCTGGAGGTTGAACCCAGGGGCATGCTACCGGAGCTACACCCCCAGCCCTATTTTATTTTTTATTTCAAAACAGGGTCTCACTAAGTTGCAGAGGGTCTCACTAAGTTGCTGAGGCTGGCTTTGAACCTGCGATCCTCCTGTCTCAGCCTCCCAAGTACTGGGATTATAGGCGTGCACCACCACACCTGGCTTTTATCTTTTATTTTGAACCACGATCTCACTAAATTGCTGAGGGTCTCGCTAAGTTGCCGAGGCTGGCCTCAAACCTGCGATCCTCCTGTCTTAGCCTCCTGAGTACCAGAATTATGGTTGTGCGCCACCACGCCCAGCTCACACCTTCTGGATTCACTCCCTTCCTAGAGCTGTGTTTTCCATGGGGCTTCCTTGCCAGGTCTCTTTTGTAACAAGGACCTGCTGTTTTCTGAGAAGGAAATTGTGCTCCACACAATGCCCCTTAATAGAGGGGACCTAGCATCAGCCCGGGTCTTCAGCTTCCAAGGAGAGCCTCTTCCAAGACAAAAACAGATGATTACCCCACTTAACAGCTATTAAGTGGTGTTAATTACCTGTTACATTCAGCAGGTAGGGAAAATTTTGCTCAAAACAAACAAAAGAGGGTGAAACCCATGAGACAGAGAGCCTTGGTATCTGGGAAGGGAACACAAACTGTCATCATCATCATCAAGTAATATTTACTGCGAGCCTGCTGGTGCATGGACCAGGGCGTGGGCGATTTGCTGAACATCCTGAGCCACGGCTCTAAACGCAAAGACAAGACAAATGAACGTGGCCCAGGGAGTGCTGGCCGGCGGAGCCTGAGCACAGGCGTGTGCATGTGTCCAGTCTGGCTAAGGCTCATAGTGGCTAGAATGGCCCCAGCTTTACCAGAGGTCGACTCCGCAAATCAGCATTTTGAGGAAAAGACAAAATAATATTGTAACTTGCTTCCAACAAGGGCTTGAGTGGCAGTATCTTAGTAAAAATAGCACTTGATTAAGGGACAAGAGATGGGCTCCAGCCCCAGCCATTAAGAAGCTACAGAAGCTTGGGTAAATTATTTAATCTCCGTGGGCTCAATTTTTCCATCTATAAGATGGGAATTATTATGATTCCCATTTCATGGGTTATGAGTATTAAATAAGTTAATATGTATTAGGCACTTAAAATAGTATCTGGCACACAGTAACACTCCATAAATAATAATAATAATACCTGTAGGAAGAAGCATTTGAGCCGCACAATCCCTTCAGATCCTTTTTAGCTCAAACATTCCACATACTTTATAAAAGGTAGCAATTAAACACCTTTGAAAATTAACCCAATGTATCTTCCCTTTCCTTCTCTAATTTATTTCCATTGCTTGCAAAAAAAAAAAATTGTACTGGGGATTAAACCTAGGGGCATTCACCTCCAAGCTACACTCCCAGCCCCCTCCCCACTTTTTTTTTTATCTTGAAACAGGGTTTCACTAAGTTACTGAGGTTGGCCTCAAACTTGCAATCTTCCCGTCTCAGCCTCCCAAGTATGGGGAAAATTTTTAAATCCTCTTCCTCCATTTATTTCCATCCCCAGAAATGCCATGCGTGTAGGGAACCTGATCATTTTGGGTGTCAACAACAACTTCCTCTTGCTATGGTGTGAAGATGGCTTGACCTCTGAACTCATGCAAGAGTTTAGTCCCCAGAGCTCTATGTTCATGGTATTGAGAGGATAGAAACTTAATCCAACTACAGTGGTTACAGATGGGGCCTTTGGGAAGTGATAGATTAGACTGAGTCACGAGGGTGGAGCACGTGATTGAGTCCTGGTGGCTTTATAACGAGAGGCAGAGAGACCAAACAGAGACAGATACACGCTCCCCACCACCATGTTGTGATATACCCCAGAACCTTCAGCCATGCTTTTTAGACCTTGTAACTCCAGAACTGTGAGCCAAAATAAACTTCTTTTCCTTATAAATCATCCTGCCTCCAGTGTTTTGTTAAAGTAATGAAAGAAAAATGGACTAATACAACTCCTAAGTAATCAAGCTCTTGAATCAGTTCTCTGCACACGTGGGTGTCTGCACTATTGCTTGGTCTGTGTGTGTCTTTGTGGGTCCCTCTCCATAAAACTGTTCTTTCAGCACAGGGACTGGCATCCTGGCAAGTGTCCAGCAAACTCACCATTTATTCATTCAACAAACATGTGCCGAATGCCAGTGATGAGGGTAAGACGCTGTGGTGGGTACTGGAGGTGCCAGGATGAATTCGATGAGCAGCATGGCAGGCTCCAGGCGTCCCCAAGCTGGTGGAGACTGACAGCTGGACGTGGACCATGCTGCACGCTGCACTTACACAATAATAAGTCAGGAGTCAAAAGCAACAGATTCAACTATGGGCAGGGAAAAGCCAGAGGTGAGCTTGTACCCTGGCTCCTTGAACCATCTCTGAGTCTTGAGAATCGCTACAGCAAATCGCCAGGGGCTTAATAAAAATTGTCTGCCCTCAAATTTAAGAACAAGGATGACATGCAAATTTGTGAAGTGTTCCTTATTTTTGAAAATGTGGCATGGAATTTTACTCAGCCATAAAAAAGAACAAAATTATGTCATCTGCAGGAAAATGGATGGAATCAGAGAATGTGATGCTGAGTGAGGTCAGCCAGTTTCAGAAAGTCAAGGGTCGCATGATTTCTCTCATACATGGAAGCTAGAGAGAAACAGGAGGAAAGAAGGGACTTCAGATAAATGAGGAGAGAGACCAGGAGAAGAGTGGAAGGGGGTCGGGGGAGGGAGGTGGGGAATGGAAAAAAGGAGGATCGCGGAAGGGAACGGTTCAAATCATGGTATGTCCATATTTGAAGGAATCACTACCAATCTCATTAACATGAGGGAGGAGGGAAACACACCCAGTCCTGTATGAATGTGTCTCTTTGAACCTCACTATCCTGTAGAATTACAATGCACTGATAAAAGTATAAGAAAAGAAAAAGGCCCATTTTAATATTTTTAAAGGTTTTCCACACGAGAAAGGAACTGCCACTGTCACCGAGTTCCACCTCTTGCTCCTCCTCCCCGCCAGGCCCGGCCCCATCGCCTCTCAGCGGAACCACCGCCATTCTTCCGTCCCACTCGCAATCTATTTTTCACCCACAGCCAAAGTGATCTTTTGGCAAGAGACATTAGGTCATGTCGCCTCTCTGCTCAACCTTCCAATGTCTTCCCCTCACCCCCCAAATAAACCCAAACTCCTCATGGTGACCGGTAAGGCCCCCTCTGATCTGGCCTCTGCGCCATTCTGACCCCACCCCACCACTGCCCTGCTCACTCCACTCCAGTGACACTCGTCACGTGGTCGCTCCCAAATCCAGTAAGCCTGTCCTGCCTCGGGGACTTAGGAGGAAACCAGGGGGCGTGGGGTGGAGAAAGCCCGGGGGACGTTGTGTTTCAAGACAAAGGAGAGGGGACAGCCGGACACTGCTGAAGAAGGCGAGCCTCATATAAAATGGCGGCAGATTCGGTGACCCTGAAATCCCGCCACTTCCTTCCTGCTTGTTGCTTGTCTTCCACGCAGCGTGTGGGATGAGCACGGCTGTAGTGCAGATGGGACAGTTCTTCAGGACTGCTGATCCCATCCGTCACTAGATAAGGTGACAGGAACTCTGGACTGGCCTGCAGTTTGAACATTAGGTTTTCATTTCAAGCCATCAGCCTACAGGTGAGATTCTGGAACAGTCTGTGATTCTTCTGTAGCCCCCCAACTCTCGGGGATGGTGTTGTCACATGTGTTAGAGTAGGTGTTCAACAATAATAATAGTAATCATAACTTAATCAACGAGTGGATGAGCGGAGCAACCTGAGGGCCGATGAATCACCCCTCCCTGGAGCTTCAGTCACGGTCGGCTCCCGCACCACATCCAGTCACTCAAAAGATGGTATCGGGGCCCAATGGGTCCCAGAGTCCTGAGCCGGGCAGAACATACACAGCCTCCAACTTCAGTCCAGTGAAAGTGTGCAAGACACCAGCAAGTCCTTCAGAATGCACGCTCCATGCACACTGGGATGTGCAAAGCAAGCAGCTCCCGCACTCCTTGCAAGGTGACTCCACATGCGCATTCGCTCGGGAAGAGGGCAAAGGGAAGAGGCTGGAGCTCTCTCCTCTCTTCTTCCCCACGTGCCACATGACAAGTATGGCCCAACAAGCTGATTCTCCGTGAGATGAAGGAGGGGAAGGGGGCCTACAGTAGTATCTGCTTTTGTTACACTGTTCTGATAGAAAATTCCAGAAATGTTAGAGTCAAAGATAGGGAGTACTAGTACCAGCTTGTATGTTTCCAAGTTGGTTTCTGGAAGCTGCTTTAATTTAGGGAGGTCAGGCCTTATAGAGGCTTCTTAGAAGATACATAATATATATTCTATGGATTATTGTCGGTTACCTTCCCATGGAGCACCTGAGGGGAAAAGAATGTCGCAGACCCAGAGCAGATTGAGGAGGGCAGGCCAGGGGACCTCACTCTATGGCGAAGGACCCGCTGGACATTGGTCCACAGCTTTTATTCATTTTTGAGAGGGGAGGTTGAGGTATGGATGCTCCTGCATACGTGCAGCACTGGAGAGGTAAAATTTAACTAGTATACAGGGCTAGGGGTTAACTTTTAACTTGGCTGGTGGCAGAGCAACTATGGAGAGTAAAACCACAGAGGATGTGCAGAAGATCCTTGAGACAATGTTTGACAAATGGGATATTTGGGAATAGGCGCCTGCAAGGACTCAGGAACGTTTGCCTTGGAGGAGCAGGCTACGTCCAGCCAGCTCATCAGTCTGACCATGGCTTTCCATGACCCTTAGACCTTTCCTAGGCAAACAGTAACCTGCTGTGGCAGTTGCATTCTCCACAGATTATAGACCAATTAAAAATGGCATTGAGCCGGGCATGGTGGCACACGCTTGTAATCCCAGTACTTGGCAGGCTGAGACTGGAGGATCCAGGTTCGCAGCCAGCCTCAGCTACTTAGTGAGGCCCTCTGAAACTTAGTGAGACCCTGTTTCAAAATAAAGAATAAAAAAATAGGGCTTGGGGTATAGCTCAGAGGTAGAATGCCCCTGGGTTCAATCCCCAGTACTGCAAAAAAAAAAAAAATTGCACTGAAGGGAAGATATTAGGGAATAAAATTACCAAATCATGTATGTGCATGTACAAACACATAACAATTAACCCCACTGCTATTTGTAATCATAATACACCAATAAAAAAGAAAAATGTTAATAACATAATAAAATTTGTTAAAATTGCATTTAAATTAGAGGACAAAACTCAGTGAGGCCAAAGTACTAAAACATTTCATACTGGTTAAAAAATAGCTTACGCTTTTCTCCTTTCTTCCAATAAATGGGGCTACGCGCATATAAGCTGCTTGATAATGATAATAAAGCTCATGTTCATCCAGCCCTCGCTGTGTTGTGAAGTGCTTCGCTGCACTGTCTCCTGTATTCCTTGCAACAGCTTGAGAAGATGCTTTTATAATCCCTGTTTTGCCGTGTAGGAAGCCGAAGCTCAGAGAAGTCAAAGTAATTTCCCAAGGTTATCTTGTCCATTAGTGACTCGACAGGACTGAAGTCCTGCCACAGGTACCAACAACACATGTACATTTCCAGAAATAAACCCCTGGACCGGCACAGGTCACGTACACGTGGGCGAGGCACACGGAACGATCCAGGCAAGGCGAGAGCTGTAGGGCCAGCGATAATGCCAGGAGCCGCGCCAAGACAGGGCCGTGACAATCAAAACCGTACACACTCCCCAGCAGTAAATGCTGTTTGCATTGTTTTGCTTTTCAGTAAAACCCGAGATGCTTTCTGGAAGTCATAGGTGCAGTGATTATGGTTTATATAAACTATCTGTCATGCGAAGGGCTCCCAGATAATGTGTTATCCAGTAACACGCTGCCAATGGTCGTATTTCCCTGATTGCAGGGCTCAAAACTGTTAGAGTCAAGAAAGAGACATGCAACAAGGGCTAAGCAGGCTGGGGCTTTTTTGAAAGAGTTTTAGGTGATTTCGCTAATTAATTTGGATTATTTAATGGCAACCTTTCAATCAGGGCATTGCTGAAAAATGGTACAGCAGCTGGAAGACCTGAGAAGTTTGGCAACTTAGGATAAAGCTCTCTGGAGTTTTCAAGGTGGTTGCCGGAGCAACCTCGGGGACCAGTTTCTGCAAGAGCAGAAACATTCTATTTTAAAAACACCCAGTTGATCATCAGAGAGGCAGAATGAAACAACCAAATAATAAGGTACATATTGAAAATTCTTACAAAGATGAGCATTTTCCCAAACTGGAAATAATTCAATCTAGGAGGAATATTTTGACCCTGGAAGCAAAAAGATTTCAAAGTGATTCCCCAGAGGTCTGATTACCGCCTGCACCTTGCACAAAATATTGAAATTAAAAGCTTCTCCTTCTGTTTGAATTTCCTCTCAACTCCTGGCTACGTTATAAGTTCCCGCTGCCCTTCAAGCCTCACCTCTTCGAAGAAGCTTCTCCTGCATGAGTTCATTCATTCCACAAACACTAGCTCAGTCATTTATCTTATTAGTGTGAGAGAGGCATTCTGCCAGGTAATCCAAAAAAGAGATGAGTTCATGACACAGTCCTGTCTTTATGAAGGGCACAATTCAAGAGAGGGGAGGATCCATGAAATCCACTACACGCAGCAGCACGAGACCACATCCTATGATTATAGGATTCCAAGACTCACCGGTTCCCAAAACTATTGTCCATCAGAGTCCTCTGGTGCATCATTATAAAAGTGCAATTTTCCACAATCCACTTCAGATCTCCAGAGGGTGGGGTGCAGGGATCTATCTTTGTGTGTGTGTGTGTGTGGTACCGGGGATTGAACGCAGGGGCATTCTACCTCTGCGCTACACCCCCGGCCCTATTTTTTATACTTTTTATTTTGAAACCGGGTCTCACGAAGTTGTGGAGGGTCTCACTAAGGAGAGAGAGAGAGAGAGAGAGAGAGAGATAAAGAAAGAGAGGGAGACAGGGAGAGAGAGAGAGAGAGAGAGAGAGAGAGAGAACGAGAGCGAGAGAGAGTTGAGGCTGGCCACGAACCGGGATCCTCCAGTCTCCACCTCCCAAAGTACTGGGATTACAAGCGTGCGCCACCACGCCTGGCGGGATCTATCTTTTAAATGCGGGGCATATGCAACCAGGTTTGAAACAACTACTGAAGGTAAGAGGAGGGACTTATTCCTAACTGGAATGGTCATTAAAGATGTCATGCATGTGGCAGGTGGGGGAGGGGTGGGGGATAGGCAAGCTCTTATCATACAGGGAAAGTATACTTCCCACACGGATGGGGTGTGGCCTGGCTGGCCCAGATCCAAACCAGGGAGAAGCAGGATCGCAGCCTGGCAGAGGCCCCCAGGGAGGCTCATGAAGGGCAAGTGGAAGAGCTGAGAGTTGGTGCAGCAGGCGGTGAGGAACCATCAAAGCCCCTAAGCACAGGAATGACATGACGTCGCAGTCTTAGCAGAAGTAATCCAGTAGATTTGTGATGACTGGACTGGCAAAAAGCTGGCATCTGGCTTTAGAGAAACCAACAAGGACACCTCTGGATCTTAAGGGTGAGATGATTAAAAACCTAAGTTGGTTGTAGCAGGAATGAAGAAGGAAGAGATGAGGACCCATTATTTAAAATTTTCAAATACTGCTATCTTTCAAAATGGATTGTAGGTGGCTTGCAAATGTGTTGCTAATTAATCATGACATATTTGTCTCTGTATAGCTATATTTAGTGATACCTAGGATCGTGCTTAATTTGTTTGTGTTTTAAAGCATTTTTCTCTGGGTTTGTTCCATTTTCTACTTGAGAGAGGAAGCAATTCCATGGACACTCATCTGTAGAGGGCCTCCTGTGTGCCAGTACTGCAGGAGCACCGCAGGAGCCTGAGTTTGCTGGAGAGGCAGCCTTGGCTCTCAGGAAGACCACAGCCAAGTGAGGGGGATCAAACACGTAAACAAGACATCGTTACAATAGGAAGGTGGTAAAAAAAAATCAGTGAGCCAGGTGTGGTGATACACAACTGTAATCCTAGTACTTGGGAGACTGAGATAGGAGGATCACGGGTTCAAGGCCAGCTTCAGCAACTTAGCAAAACCCTGTTTCAAAATAAAAAAATATAAAGGACTTGGGGGTGTAGCTCAGAGGTAGAACGCCCCTGGGTTCAATCCCCAGGACCAAAATTTTAAGAAAAAAAAATCAGTAAAAGAGAAGGCAGAGGTTACATCTTGTTTAGTAGAAGAGAGATGGCATCATAGAAGAAAGACCTTTAAGTTTAAACTTAAAGATAACATTTTGGCCAACAGAGAACATTGCAAGTAATAAAACAATGTAAGAAAGGGCATGAGGATCAGAAATCACAGAACAGTGGGCGACTGTGTCTTACTTATCTCTTGTGCTGTTGGCACAATCCTTGATATACAAGCGGTACTAAATAAATGCCAAGTAAGCAAATGAGTGTTTGCCAGGAAGCAGATGTCAGTAAGGTTAAAAGACAGATTAGGAGGAAACCACAGAGAGCCTTAGAATCAATGCTAAGTCCTTTATCCCTCATTTATTCTCCAAAACTGGAATCCAGAGGTTTCTAGATAAGGAAATTATACATGATTCCAGCAGCAATGTACAGGGTGAATGGGCGGGGGGCGGCTAGGGACTAGATCAAAGACCAAGAAAAATCAAACAAAACAACTACAAAGCTACTCCAGACTAAAACAACGAGAGCCAGAGCTGTCCCGGCAGTGACCTGGAGGAGAAGCCTTGTAATTCTGAAGCACTTGGGAAACAGAGTCCACAGACGCACAGGGACACCTGAGGAATGCGGAGGGCGGTGTCTCCACTACCCAAGCGGGGTGGGAAAGCCCAGCTGAAGGCAATTGAGTTTACAGCAGGTTGAAGGAAGGGAGAGCTCAGGTTCCTTGTCTTCCTTTCTCTGCATTCCTGTTTCAACCCACGAAATAGGAATATCCACCAACTTGGGAAGTATGAAGGAGGAAGTAGCTGGCTTCTTTTGCTCTGGGACCCGCCGCCCTCTAACTATGTGCTTTGTCTTTCTCCATTCCTGCAAGCCGGCAGTAGGTTTATGTGGCCGGGGTCCAGAGCCTGCCTCCTCGGCAACATGAACCTGGAGCCCACCCCTCTTCAATCCTCACTCTTTCTCCCTCCTATTCATGAAGGTGCAGAGGTCCTATCATCCCTTCCATGCCGCGGGCTGGATGTGATGCTGTACTTTAAGCCTCATCTAGACTCTTGTGTCTATCCTAAATTGGTTTAAAACCCAGACAGGTGGAGAAGTGTGATCCATTAGCACTCCTAATGAATACTGAGTCTTACGCAGAAGGACTAGACAGGCTAAGATTCCCAAAGAATGGTAAAAAAAAAAAAAAAACACTTGCCTAGAATTGTAGTGAAAGAGAGCAGGAAGAAAGGTACAGGTTTGGGGGCTACTGAAGATGAACGAGGACACAAGCTGCAGTACTGAAGGAGAGGAGCTCTGGAGACAACAAGAGTCTTGCACTCAAATGCATATGGTGCTAGACAGACAGAGGTGGCGGGAGTGGAGGTGATCTGGGGCCAGACATCCCATCCAAAGGGGTCACCCACTTCCCAGCTCCAACTGATTGTTGTCTTGAGAATATGAATCCACTATTGCCAGATCTGTGCTTTTTTTTTAAAGAAGCTTAAATCCAGATTTTTGTGTAGAGCTTTCAGATTCTTAAAATATTAAATGGGTCAAACAAAACAAATTCGCAGGCCATAACTGACCCACAGGCCATCAGTGACAGCCTTCAGTTTAAGTCAACAAGCAAACGAGGTCAAGGGTAGAACATACATGAATACCTTTCTTGGGGGTGTGAGGGAAGGGAAGGAGCTGAGAGGAGACGAAGATGAGTGTGCACAAGTCAGAAGGAAATGAAGATGCTCTCACACCCAGGAAGCCAAAGACAAGTAGGCGCCAGTGCATAGGACAGAAGGGGCAAGGAGAAATGAACAAAGGAGTCAGTCTACTGCGTAGGGTAATTGGGGTGCCGCTGATGACCTTCAAAATATCAGTTCCAACAGAATGAAAGGAACATCTGCCAGACTGCAGAAGATTCTGAGGTGAGTGGGAGTGAGGGAGAGCAGGCAAGGGGCGCAAATGACTCTTTCCAGAATTTGGCAATCGATGGAAGAAGAAACGTGTGGGTTGGTAGCGTGAAGGGTTACCAAGGTAAATGGAATGCTTTCAGAACAAGGAAAGTGAGATGTGTTTGAAGAGGGGAAAGTAAAAAAAAGAGCCAGGTGTCAATGAGAGAGAGAGGGTGCTCTGGAGAGAGGGAGCTGGTTTAGACGTGCATCAGCGTGAGTCCGGAGGACGCCAAGTCGTGGGTTGACACTAGAACGAGCCAGGAGGGGCCCTGAGAAAGGAGAGATGGTTTAGAGAGAAGAGGATGTAAAAGAGGGGGAAGAGGCAGGGGACTTGGCGCCCATGGACCCCACCTACTCCAGAGCTTAGGTGGATGAGAAGAAGGGGTTGGAGAGAAGCAGGACCATTGGGAAACTTAAGGATGGTAGAGGAGGCCAGCAGCAGCCCATGGCGGCGGCGTGACAGGGTGAGTCAGAGGACAGCTGCATGGCGGGAGGATCTCACTGCAGTTAGAGGATGGGAATTCTTTTTTTTTTCTTGTGGTATTGGGATTGAACCCAGGGGCTTTCTACCCAAGCTAGACCCCCAGCCACTTGCTGCTTTTATTTTGAAACAAGGGCTCACTAAGTTGCTGAGGCTGGCCTTGAACCTGTGATCTTCCTGTCTCAGTCTCCCAAGTACAGGATTACACTGCCGGAGACCATCTCTGCAAGAATTCCCACCCTGCCTGGCCGGAGGGTGGGAATTCTTGCAGAGATGGTCTCCGGCAATGCTTGGGCTTCTGCAACAGAGGAGAAGTGAGGAGTGGGGAAAGCGTGTCCAGAAGAACAGGACAATGAGAAGGGCGGGCTGTTCTCTTCCATGCCTTCCTACAGCAGGTGCTCAGTAAATGCCGGAGAGCGGGTACAGTCCATCAGCTCTGTATCTGACAGCGAGGGCTCCCAGTGGCCATGATGCTCGAAATAATGTGCACATAAAGATCTTGTTAAAATGCAGATTATGACCCCGTGGGTCTGAGTGGAACATGCAGCGATTCCACATTGATAACAAGCTCTCAGGAGATGCCAAAGTTGCTGGTCCCTGGACCACTGTGAGAGTAATATGCCAGGGGCTGCCCAGGACCCACACTGCTCACTGGCCGCGATGCTCAAAACAACGTGCATAGGAAGATCTTGTTACAATGCAGATTATGCTAGGGGAACTGCTATGGTTTGAATATGGATAGTGTCCCCCAAAGGTCCATGTGTCAAAGGCTGAGCTCCCCAGGGTGATGCTACTGGGAGGCGGTGGAACCTTCAGGCAGTAGGGCCTTGTGGGAAGTCCTCAAGTCACTGAGGGCATGCCCTCAAAGGGGATTGTGGGACCTCGGCTCTTCCTCTTTCTCCTGGCTCATGAAGTAAGCAGTTTTCTCTGCCATGTGCTCCTGCCTTGTGACATGCTACCTTGTCAGAGGCCTGAAGGAATGGGGCCATTCGATCTTGGGCTGGCAACTCCAGAACTGTGAGCCAATTAAACCTTTTCTCTTTATAAGTTAACTGCATCAGGCATTTTGTTGTAGTAATTGAAAGCAGACTAATACAGGAGCCCACTGAGGAGTAGAGCCTCCCCACTGATAGAAGAGGCAAAAGCCTTCCCAGAAGTGATGAAATGAGCTGAGTTTTAAAGAATGGGTAAGGGCTAGAGGTGCCACTCAGTGCAGAGTGCTTGACTAGCATGCACGAGGCACTGGGTTCCATCCCCAGCACCACAAAGAAAGGAAAAAGAAAGAAAGAACAAAAGAGAAGAAGAATTGATCAATTCAGACCAAAAATAAGGGTGGGAGAGGAATTAGCGAGAGTGAACAGACTGAATCCAGCCCGGCTAGAGCTGGGAACTGCGGCAGGCTTGGGAAAGCCCCTCCTCCTCTGCAGAATATTCTGGACCACCCACTGCTGCCACCAAGGGGGGGGGGATGGCAGACATCACCCTTCCCCTCCCCTTGCCCTCCTCTGTGAGGTTGCCTCAAGCAATTAGTATGGTGTGCTCAATCCCTTGAACATCAAGCACAGAAGGATGGAAGAGAGAGAAGGAAGCAAGAGATCCCGGGAGGGAGGAGAAAAGAAGAGGCGAAGATGCTCAGCCAGCAGTAAGAGTGTTGGTCAGAGTGGCTTGTGACGCTGGATGGTCAATAACAAACATGATGGGGAACCAGGGCCATTCACAGAAGGCAATGCAAACCGCGGCTCTTCCGAAGAGCGACGCAGCAGAGGAAGCCGGGAGGGGCTGCCCCGGGCCAGCGTCCTGCACCGGTGTTCATTTTCCCATATAAATACTTATGTGGGGTGAACAAAATACGCACTCCTCCATGGCGGTGCTTCTCCACCCTGCTGTGCACTAGAAATACGCGGGGAACTTTCAAAACCTACCCACATTCAGGGACTCTTCAAAAAGGTCAATGTCATTTTGAAAAAAGAGTGGACAGACTGTTCTAGATTAAAGGAGACTATGGGAAACATGACAACTAGATGTAGTGTGTGATCCTTGATTGCACCCCGGATTTGAAAATAAAAAACTATAAGGAATATTATTGGGAAATCTGAATGGAACAATTAGATAACACTATTATAAGCATGTTCTTGGGTGTGGGAATGGTACTGTGGTTATGTTTGAGAATGAACTTGGGGATGAAGAACCAGGATGTGCACCACTACTAAATAGTCCAGAAAAAAAAAGTGCACACTCAATGTACATGAAGGGAGGAGAGAGCGGAGAAAGCCCGTGCGGCAGCGGTTGATGAGCAGTGAGTCTTGGTGGGGTTGTATCGGTATTGCTTTTCATTGTTCTCCTCTTTTGACATTCCCTTACACTTGAAAGTTTGCAAAAGAAAAAGCTAAGACTCCAGGGATGAGGCCTTGCATCTGGACCCCTGGGTTATAAAGTATCCCCAGGGGATGCAAACATGAATAGTCCTGCTTCATGTTATCTACTGCTGGCTTTAAACCTTGCAGGAAGTCCCCTGCTGGCTGTCAAAGCCTTTAGAACCCTGCAGGACCACACTACTATTTCCAACAGAGAAGGGACCCTGCATCCCCTCCTCTTCGAAGATGGATTCCTGGAAGTCCCAGCATGGTTCTGCTGCCTAGGTAACACCAGCTGCTTCACTGCAGGACACACTCCCTGGCACCTTCAGTGGGCACTCTGCCTCCTGAACAGCCATCCGCGGCCTCACGTCACTCCGGGTGCAGGTACGGACCACGGACGAGCACAGTACAGTCCAGTGCACCGGCCTCGCCCATGGCCACTGGGCACTGCCGTTCCGGCCATTCTCTGCTCGCCCTTAGAACGCACCAGGCACTGATTGGGAGGCCTGAGGAGCACTGTTTTGCAAACTTGGCTACACACTGGGATCACTTGGGAGTTTAAGAAAATACTGGTACAAGGTCGTAACCCCAGAGACTCTGATTGAATCTGTTTGGGATAAATATTAAGCATCAGGAGTTTTGTTTTGTTTTGTTTTACTGTTGTTTGTACTGGAAATTGAACCCAGGGGCATTCCGTCTCTCAGCTATATCCCCAGCCCTTTTTATTTTGAGATGGGGTCTCTTTGCGTTTCCCAGACTGGCCTCAAACTTGCAATCCTCCTGTCTCTGCCTCCCAAGTGCTGGGACTACAGGGACATCAGGATTGTTAAGAATCCCCCAGGTGATTCTAAGGTACAGCAAGGTTTGAGACCCTCTGCTAAGCTGGCCTCGCCAATCACATTCATTAGCACACCTCCACTGCCCTCTGTGACTTAGCCATTCTGGTGACTGTCTCCGACCTCTCCCCTTCCAGGCATAGGGCCATCTGGGGTGCCAGACACCAAATCATTGACTCCTCAAAGATTCTTGACCCTCCAACAGGTGAAAACGAGGCTCTGGCCAGCTGCAAATGGGGGGCCATAAGAGCTCAGAAGCACCTCCAGCTGTGGGAAGAGACAGAACCAGGATTTCTCCCCGCCATCTGGGCAGCATTCACAAAATGCTGAGGCCCCAGCCTCGCCTCCTGACATTCCCATCCAGCGATGAGGTTTGAGCACGGAAATTAAAAGCCAACCTGATAACCGGTGTGCTTCTGCAGGCCCAGGACAGTGGAGGGAGAAGCTGGTGGCAGAAGGAGAAGCCCTGCAGCTTCTAACTCAGGAAAGTTTTCCCTGACTCACAAGGAAAAGACCCAATGGGGGGGAGGGGGGAGGAGGGGGGAGGGGGAAGGGAAGTCAGGGTTCCGGTGTCTACCTGGACTTCGGCAGAAGCTCTCCACCTTGGTAGCCATCTGAATCCCCCCAGGAGTTTTTGAAAACACCACTATTCATGCCCCTTTGACTAACTGAGTGTGGGGATGGGGCCCTGTCTGGATCCCTGGGTCTTAAAATCTTCCCTGGGAATTTGAATGTGCAGCTGAGACTGAGAAGCGCTGGTCTGGGAGAACAATTCTGCTCAATCTGCATCTACCTGGGGAGCCCCAGATGCCCCCTCTGTGACATGCCATCCTGTGCCCCCCCCCCGGAAGATCTAGCCATGGTGACACTGGTGTAGTGAAGCAGACACCCTCTTACACTGCTGGTTGGAATACAAATCGCTTTAGACTTGTTGGGAAAGCAATCTGGCAATTTTTAGAAAAGTACAAATTCATATATTCTAGCCTTACAATCTCACTCCTGGGATATGAGCCCACAAAGATGTTTATTGCAGGATTGTTGGTAGGGGCCAGATAAACAAAACTGACAACTTATATAATATCCATAAGTATAGAAATAACTGAATAAATTATGTGTACTAAGGAAGACCATGCAAGCTTGTACAATCGTTTTAAGAGAGATCTAGAGCTTTTGACCTATTGGGGTGTCCATGATGTAGTGCTACGTGGAACAAGAAACTAGTTACGGCAGACCCCCCTTATCCTCAGGGGATACATGGTAAGACTCCCTAGTGGATGCCTGAAACATCAGATAGTACTGAGCCCTATCACTTAATGCCCTTTCCATCTTAACTGAGCACTGATCATGCATTGTGGCCACAACTTTTGCGGTTTGAACAGGAATTTATTGTCCTTCTTTCACAATTTCACAAATACAAGATTCTTTTTTACCATAGATCTTAGCAACCTCAGAATAGGATATTTTTCTTTCCCTTAACTAAGAACTTTCACCTTTTCATTTAAAGAAAGCGCTTTATGGCTTCTCTTTGGCATATCTGAATTGCCAGCATCACTAATGCACTTCAGGGCCATGATTAAGTAAAATAAGGGTTACTTGAACACAACCACCGTGATACCATAACAGCCTGTCAACTGAGACCTAGGGATTAATGGCAGGTAGCATATACCAGGTGGACACGCTGAACGAAGAACTGATTCATGTCAAGGGCAGAATGGAGGGATACAGCACAAGATCTTATCACACTACTCAGAACAGTGTGCAATTTACAACTTATAAATCATTTATTTCTGGAATTATCCATGTAATATTTTCCAACAGAGGTTGAGAGGGGGTAACTGAAACTGCGAAAAGCAAACACTGAGGACAAGGAGGGACTACTGTATACAAAAATAATTTTTTTCATTATTGGTAAAAGAATTTTAAAAACCCCAACCCTGAATGCATATATGTGTTTACATGTATTTGTCCTTTTGAATATCCATGGAGAGATGAGCAAAGGCTATCGACCAAGGCTTTTAACCTTAGTTATGTCAGAGAGTTAGGAACAAGAAGGGTGGGAGAGCTTACTAGTATTTTCTTCGTATCTTCTTTGCATCATCTCATTAGTGAAAATAAGGATATACTACTTTTATAATTAAAAAAATTAATGAAGAGCTGGGCGTGGTGGTGCACGCTTGTAATCCCAGTACTTGGGAGGCTGAGACCAGAGGATCCGGGTTCGCGGCCAGTCTCAGCTACTTAGTGAGGCCCTCTGCAACTTCGTGAGACTCAGTTTCAAAATAAAGGATAAAAAATAGGGCTGGGGATGTGGCTTGGAGGTAGAACGCCCCTGGGTTCAATCCATGGTACTGCAAAAAAAAAAAATTAACGAAGGAAAGCCAAAGAGCAAGCTCTGGGGTAACTCCCACACTCAAACTCTGACGTTGTACGTACTAGCTTAAGTTACTCAAGCTCTCTGCCACTTCTTTTCCTCATTGGTGACAAGGGGAACCTGACGTTGTCCACATCAGTGAGCTGTTGCATCAAGTGAGATGATCCAGCCAAGCACTTTGTACAATGTCTGGTGTATTATATGGCACTTTTAATAACTTCACAGATGTTATTATTAAAAAACTTCAGCCGCTGCTCTGTGCTGAATACTTTGCCCCTCCCACACACACACCAAATTCACATGCTGAAACCCTACTCCACAGTGTGATGTACTTGGGAGGTGATTAGACTGGCTGAGATCCTCAGAGTGGAGCCCTCATGAATGGGATTAGTGTTCTCGTAAGAGTACTAAGAGAGCTTGCTTTCTCCATCACGTGAGGACCCGGTGAGAAAACGGCCCTCTATGGACCATGATCAGACACTGAATCTGCTGGTGCCTTAAACTTGGAGTTCTGGCTTCCAGAACTGTGAGAAATAAATGCTTGTTGTTTAAGCCACCCAGGCTATGGCATTTTGTCACAGCAGCACAAATGGACTAAGACTCACTAAAGATCTATCTTCCATGTCTCAGTAACCTCACTTCCTCTAGCCAAGAACCTAAGTCCCCCTTTCACTCTCTGCATAAACAGTGAGCCCCACACTGGCCTCCCTAGAAGACTGTGCAGCAATGATGTCCTTGGTGCAGAGCACTATGGGTAGGCAGTGTGCTTTATTACTTCCTTCAACTCCAGAATGGGTGGTGCCAGCATTGTGCTTAGAATCTCCTGGGAAGGGATGCCCTATAAACAAAAATAGTTACAATAATTATATAACTTCAGCCCCACTCAGCAACCGGCATTTCTGCAGGCACTCATATTGTGTACATGGATTGGGTCCTGCCCCTGTGCCTGCTGGGGAGACAGGAACCAGAGCTCATTAGAATGATGAATGACCACGTCTATCCAGCGGGTGCTAAGTCAACCATCCAGGCCTGGCTGACTGGCCCCGCAGGCTGTTCCCCACATGGGGTGTGGGTGCGTGAAGAGCCTGCAGGGCCCAGTCCTCTGTTTGGGTCACCTCCCTTGGGGAATGATGGGGGAGATTCTTCACAGGCTTTGAGGGCAATAAGTTTGCTTTCTATTCTGATAAACGTAAGACTTGCTCCCTCTTTTTCTGAATTATACCTGAAATGACGGGAAAGTGATAGATACATCAAAACCCAGGAGCACACTATTCACTCTATTTTCTATTTGCCAAGGAGCGGGATTCAAGGGCAGGCCAATCATTTCCCCTTTCATTCAAGGGTTGCTCTCCCCCACCCACCCACCCAAGTGCTGGGAACTGAATCCGGGGCCTCACACATGCTAGGCAAGCACTCTACCACTGAGCCACATCCCCAGGCCTTTTTAACTTTTTATTTTGAGACAGGGTCTCACTAAGTTTCTGAGGCTGGCCCTGAACCCGTGATGCTCCTGCCTCAGCCTCCTAAGTACTGAGATTGCAAGTGCACCCCACTGTGCCTGGATCCCTTCATCCAAGGGGATGTTGTTTCCATGAAAAGTCTTCTCTGGTGCATGATTTCCCCCAAAATTCATATGTTCAAGTCCTAACCCCCAGTACCTCAGAATGTGATGGTATTTGGAGTCATAGTCCTTAAAAAGGTAACTTAGGTTAAATGAGGTCATTAAGGAGGGCCTTAATCCAATATGCCTTGAGTCCCTATAAGAAGAGAAAATTATCACGCTTATTTCACTGGTGCATGAGAAAAAGTGGATGTGATCTGCAAGGAGTCAAATTCCCTGTGGAAAGCAGTTTAAAATGGCATTCAAGGCCGGGCGTGGTGGCGCACGCTTGTAATCCCAGTACTTTGGGAGGCGGAGACCGGAGGATCCGGGTTCGCGGCCAGCCTCAGCTCTCTCTCTCTCTCTCCCTGTCTCTCTCTCTCTCTCTACTTAGTGAGGCCCTCCGCAACTTCGTGAGACCCGGTTTCAAAATAAAGCATAAAAAAATAGGGCCGGGGGTGTAGCGCGGAGGTAGAACGCCCCTGGGTTCAATCCCCGGTACCGTAAAAAATAAATAAATAAATAAAATGGCATTCAACATCCAGTACTCAGGTATGTAGTAAGTACTGTAGTCCTAGGGAGGCAAATGGATAGACATTTTTAAACATTCTGCCGAAATTGCACAATGTTTTTGCATTTTTACCTGATGTCATTGTTTCTCAAAATAAAACCTTTTCTGATTAAAATTTAAAAAAGAAGAGAAAATTAAGACAGAAAGGAAAGACCATGACAGGACACAGAGAGAAGACGACCAGCTGCAAGCCAAGGAGAGGGGACTCAGAAGGGACCAGCCCCGCAGGTACCTATGTCTCGCGCTTCCGGTCCCCAGAACTGAGAGACAACAAATGTCTGCTACTTAGGCCCCTAGTCAGTCACTGTGTCATGGCGGCCCTGGCTGACTGAAACAGCTTGCAAGGGTGACAGCAGAAGGGGCACCAGTGTCCTCAAGAAGTCTCTTTATCCCAAGCCGTCGATTTCCCCACACTTTCAAAACTGAGAAGATGTGTCTGTTCAAAAACTTTTAGCTTATTTCTGACTTGGAGAGTGAGACTCAGTTGAGAAGTCAGACGAGAAGATGCCCGTGCGCCTGTGGCTGACAGTGGACCATGTGGCTGGATGAAGGCTGCTGTGTCCAGGGATGGCGCCAGGTGTTGAAGTATCCGGAGGAAGTAGGGAAACATGTCTTTAACCCACGCATGGAAATACAAGGACTACTAGATAGAGCAGGGGTTTCGGGGCAGAGGCAAATTTGAATCCAGATCCAGCAGTTACTGAGGGACCAGGGCAGGTGGGTAACCCTCTGAGCCCCAGCTCCCCATCTCCACCTCACAGGGCATCATGAGAATACCCAGGAAAAGTGCCTGGTGCAGCCACCATGACGTTTGTTCCATTCATTCATTCATTCATTCACTCATTCATTCGTTCTATCAGTGAAACTGGGCTGGCCATGTGCTGTTTCCCAGGCAAAGTGTTCAGCAGGGAGTGGGATACACCATTACTGCCCTCACTGACTTTGCAGTCTGTTCAGGAAAGCAAACACTTTGCAAAGTATTCTACCTCTGACTTTCCCCTTCCACACCTGCCTCCCTTTCAAAGCCTGGAACATTTGTGCTTGAAATGCGTTACCAATAACTCAGAACAACCCAATGTCCATCGTTCTTGGTTTCTAGTAGCAATTGACATCACCACCACCAAAAATATCTGAAGTACTGTAATGGCATGTATCGGTCTGGCTTCTACAAAAGATTACACAGACCCTCTCAGAAGACGTGTTATTTATTGCTTCATCAGTATGTCCTCCACATGTAATCCAAGTCATATATTCTCCCCAAAATCCATATTTTGAAGTCTTAACCCCCAGTCCCTCAGAATGTGAAGGTACTTAGAGACAGGGTCTTTTAAAAAGTAATTATGGGCGCGGTAGTGCAGGCCTGTATTCCCAGTACTTGGGAGGCTGAGATAGGAGGATCACAGGCTGGAGGACAGTCTCAGCAATGTAGTGGGATTCTCAGCAACCTAGTGAGACCCTGTTTCAAAATAAAATTTTTTTTTTAAAAAGGCTGGGGGTGTAGCTTGCAGATAGGATGCCTCTGGGTTCAATCCCCAACACACTACACACACACGTAATTAAGGTTGAATGAGGTCACTAGGGAGGGCCCTAGGAAGCTGCCTAAGTGGCTCCTTTATTTGGTCCCCACCAGGACACCGGTGGCACTGGTGCTACCTTGTACCAATGCACTGAGCAGTCATGGCGGTGAGGTCACCACGAAGGGGCCACAATAGTGGAGCTGTTCTTGCTGCGTGGCCCCGCCCACCTCCCTGAGCTATCATCGGTGATCACTGTCCAGAATTTTATCATTGCTTTGGCCATTTGGCAGACACAGAAAGGGAACAGTATGGTTTTTATGTCCCCTGATAATAATGGCACTTTGCATTTTTATAGCACATTTAACTTATTCAGTGCATTTTCTTGCCTATTGCTGGGTCTTATCCTAATGAAACAAAACTCCATGTGTTGTGTAATTGTCTGTGCCATAGAGACAGCTTGGAATCAGAGCCAGTGAGCCTCGGTGCTGGAGGAGGACCAGTGTCCCAAATTGCTTCAAGAATAACAAGTCCCATATAAGTTGCAAATGGAGATTCTCCATGGGGAAAAGATACATCTGGAGCAAGAGAGTCAATTTAGCACAAGCCGGGAGCCCATAGGAATTCTCACCCCCATCCAAGGGCTCTCGGCCGTTGCTGCCTAGCTAAGGGCTGGCGCCTGGCTTAGGGAGGGGCAGGAAGAGTCGGAGACCGTGAGAGGCAAAGACTGGGGGACGCTGCCAAGAACAAGAGGCTATTAGGATTTGGTGATATTGGCCCATTTCTGTGGCCTAGAAACACATCTCACAAACGTTTCCTGCTTCTTCAGCAATTTGAAAAAGGGCGAGCAGAAGAATCTGGAAGGTTGAGCCTTTGGGGGTTGAAGAACAGAATTTTTACCTCTCATCACATTTTGGGAAAGGGCACACCTGGAAGTAAAGTTTGCGCCAAGAAAAAACAAGTTGTCTGCAGAGAACTTGAGATGAGTTGCCGCAGTGCTGACCGTCCCCTGGAAGTTAGGTGTCGCTGCCTCAGGCCGCCTAGCCGCCCGATGGCAAATTATTGCTTTTACTCTGGTACCATTTAGAAAATTATGGCTCTCTAAACAGACCCTGGGAACAGAGAAAGTGGAAATGCCTCCCACCTGTGTTACTGAAGCCTGGCTTACCCTCCAACTTGGTGACTCGCAGTCCGGCTGCACATTAGAAACACCTGGGGAGCCCGTTAAAAACCCAACACTCGGGCCGGGCTCCAACCCATTAAATTGGAAACTGTGGGGGTGGGATCCAGGTAACGGTATTTTTAAGCTCCCCAGGCAATTTTAATGTACAGCCAAGGATGGGAGCCAAAGCTCTAACTACAGCTATTACGATGCTCACCCACTGGGCGGTGGGGGTGCTGTGTGACAAAGCACATCACACCTGCCACCGGCCTTTCTTTGGACTCTTCCACGTGTCCTCATCTCATGCTCAGCACTGAGAACTCTGCCGCGTGCGTTAAGAACAGTCCTCGGCATTATGTGGTTACTGGCCTCATGTTCATTAATCCATTTAGCTAATTAACATGAATCCAAATCCATGCTAAGTGATACAGCAAGAGCAGAAATGAGGAAGACATGATCCCACCTGTAAGAATTCAAGTGCAAGCCGGGCGTGGTGGCGCATGCGTGTAATCCCAGTACTTGGGAGGCTGAGACAGGAGGATCGCAGGTTCGTGGCCAGCCTCAGCTACTTAGTGAGGCCCTCTGCAACTTAGTGAGACCCTGTTTCAAAATAAAGAATAAAAAATAGGGCTGGGG
>PVJS01024570.1:0-28553 GCA_004027185.1 Glis glis
ACAGAAGCCGAGGTTAAGCATTATGCAGCGTTAGCAAAGTTCACGGCGACCCTGCCTTAAACCGAACATTCTTAGTGGAGCTTATGGCCTCGTAGTGCTCAGGGTGTCAATATGGAGGAACTAGTGTTAAAGTTTAAGCAGACCTCATCTCATCCTTATCTCTATCTGCTAGAAGCTACTTACTATGTTGAAAACTCATTTTATATTAAAGGAAAGAAAGACATAGGAATATAGTCTTTTAAAGTATGGAGGGTTTGGGGGCTATACTTATTTCATGTTCTTAGTAATTAATATTGGGTTAATATAGCTTGCTTTTTCATCTTTTAACTTTTAGTCTAAGCTGTTGTGAGAGTCTATAATTCTTTTACGTGCAGGTGTCTGTGTGTGTGTGTGTGTGTTTTGTGGTACTAGGTATTGAATTCAGGGGCGTTCTACCTCCGAGCTACACCCCAGCCCTATTTTGTATTCTTTATTTTGAAACAGAGTCTCAGTTAGTTGTGGAGGGCCTCACTAAGTAGCTGAGGCTGGCCGTAAACCTGCAATCCTCCTGTCTCAGCCTCCCAAGTACTGGGATTACAAGCTTGTGCCACCACGCCTGGCAGGTGTCTGTGTTTTTAACATTCAGCGTTTAGCTGGGCTAACAGCCAACTTTTAGCTGACCAAGGTCGACCTTGGCTGAGGCTTTTTGGCTGACAGCTTAAGAGACAGAGAAAAGGATTTTATTGTGCTGCCTAAGTACGAGAGCTTATTCTTACTGTTAGCAATTAATACCTGTTAGCAATTAATACAGGCCTAATCCCCATCAAAGATGAAGGAGGAGGAGAAGGAGAAGAAGGAGGAAAAGGTGGTGGTGGTGGAGGAGGAGGAGGAGAAGGAGGAGGAAGAGAAGGAAGAGGAAGAGGTGGAGGAGAAAGAGGAGGAGGAGGAGGAAGCAGCGGCAGGCTCAAGATGGAAACCAACCTAATCTTGGAAGTGATAGCTTGTTACTTTGGCCATTTTCTATTTGCTGGACACACATCAGTAAGTGCAGTCCACACTCCAGAGGAGGAATTCCACAAGGGTTTCTGCACCAGGCCATGGGGATCAGTGGAGGTATCTTCAAGGCTGCCTGGCACAGTCTCCAGAATCTAATAGACATCAGACACAGAATGAATCAAATTACCTTTAAGGTTAATAGTGGATTTGTTCCCTAATTTATGATAATAAACCCAAACATCTTAAAACTGATATTTATGTTCCTGAATCATCAGTTAAACCGACATCAAATGCCTCAGCAGGATTTTGAGTTGGATTGCATTATCCCCTCCTCCCTGTGTTTTTCTAGATGAAGAAGAGTTTACAGAAGTTCATAGTGTTTCTTTGTAAACACGGCAATGAGCCAGCATGGAAACCTAGGTGCACTGGGCTCCATATCTTAGATGTGCGCTCTTGGGCCACAGCGCTTTCTGAGGGGAGAGTAGATCTTACGAGAGGTCCTTGCTGTGATTGGATTGGTTGAATGTGATGGGAGCTTGGTCCCCAGGGTGGTGGTGTCGGGAGATGCTGGGGAACCTTTAAGAGGTGGGGCTTAGAGAGAGGTCCTTAGGTCAATTGGGGACATGACCTTGGAAGGGATTGTGGGACCCGGTGGCACTCAGGCTTCCTGTTTGGGGTTGCGATCTCTTCCTCACACACATGCTTCTGCTGTGTGATGGCATCCACTATGGGGGTTGAACCCATGCCAGCTCCATGCCCTTGAACCCCCAGGACCGTGAGCCAAACAAACCTCTTTTCCTTATAAAGTTACCCAGTCTCAGGCATTTCATTATATCAGTGCAAAATTGACCAATACAACCCTCAGTTTGGGGCTAGCCCTCAGCTTCTTGTCCATTCAGTTGATTCTGTAGTCATTTCCTAGGGCTATCATGACAGAGTATCCCAAAGCGTATGACTTGAAATAACAGAGATTTATTGTCTTACAGTTTGGGAGGCTAGAAGTCCAAAATCACTTTTGAGGATGATTGTTGTCTTGCTTTTCAACTTAGTGAGACCCTGTTTCAAATTAAAGAATGAAATAGGGCTGGGGGGTGTACCTCAGAGGCAGAATGCCCCTGAGTTCAATCCCCAGTAACACACACACACACACACACACACACACACACACACACACAGAAAAAACAAAACAAAAGCCAAACAAACAAAAAGCAAAAGCAAAACAAAACAAACAAAACAAACAAACAAACAAAAAAGAATAGAATATGCATCTTTGAGAGTAGGGACCTTACTTTTCTTGATCATTAGAGGTAGAGCCCTGCCTGGCTCCCTGTGGGTGCTCAATCAGTATGTTTACAACACAAAGGACAGACACAGAAATGTAGACAAGGACCCATGGCTCTTCTGTACTGATATCAACTCCCAGTCCTTTTCACTAAACAGGTGGTGAGAGTTCTGAGCCAGGTGAGGAAGGAATGATTGTGCTTTCCCTTCTAGCCTCCGTCCATACCCTCCTGTGTGTCTGGTTAGTGTTCTTGTCGCACACTGACACCTGCTGGCCCTTTCCGCACACAGCTCTCAGCCTTGCCGATGAGAGCTGTCTAAAGTACTGGATCATTCCACTACAGGGCAGTGCCATGTAGCGTTAAGAGGTGGGGATCTGAGCCTGCTGGTGGCGCAGGCCTGTAATCCCAGTACTTGGGAGGCTGAGACTGGAGGATAGTAGATTTGAGGACAGCCTCAGCAACTTAGTGACACACAGTTTTTTAAAAAAAGGATTGGGGGCCAGGCGTGGTGGCATACACTTGTAATCCCAGTACTTGGGAGGCTGAGACCAGAGAATCTGGGTTTGCGGCCAGCCTCAGCTACTTAGTGAGGCCCCCTGCAACTTAGTGAGACTCTGTTTCAAAATAAAAAGAATAATAAATAGGGCTGGGGGTGTAACCCGGAGGTAGAATACCCCTGGGTTCAATAACTGGTACTGCAAAAAAAAAAAAAAAAAGGGTTGGGGGCTGCAACTAGGAGGTACAATGTCCCTGGGTTCAATCCCTAGTACAAAAAAAAAAAAAAAGATATTAGGAGTCTGAAGCCAGCTCCCCTTCCAGGTGGGTGGACAGCAGGCAGGAGGGTGACTCATTTTGGACCATGATGATAACGGCAACACCCTAGGCCCTGGGAAGGGCAAAAGAGGAAGCTGGATGAAATGGCAGTATAACACACACCACACGATGGTTGAGAATTAGCACGGCCCCTTCTCAGTGGGCTCCGAAGGGGAAGGCGAAGGGCATCGGCCTGTTACTTCTGCTCACATTCCATTGTCCAGAAAATATTGCTGCTGGGGACTCATATGGCCACACTTTTCTGCAAGAAAGACTGAAATGTTTTTTTTTTTTTCCCTGGGTGGCCAAAGATCTACTATGCAAGAATGGATATTGGAGCCAGGTGTGGTGGCGCACGCTTGTAATCCCAGTACTTGGGAGGCTGAGACTGGAGAATCTGGGTTAGCTGCCAGTCTCAGCTACTTAGTGAGGTCTCTGCAACTTAGTGAGACCCTGTTTCAAAATAAAGAATACAAAATAGGGCTGGGGGTGTAGCTTGGAGGTAAAATGCCCCTAGGTTCAATCCCCAGTACCGCACACACACAAAAAGAATGGATATTGGGAGTTAACTGGAAGTTTCTGCCACAAATCCTTAAACCAGCTGGGGTTAAACAATCTGAGTTATGAATGGGCTGATTTTTAATGGGGCAGAGGACTTCCAAGGTGATTGAGATCCAAGCCGCTGGTCCTCAGGCTTAGCTTCCTTCTTTGTAGCTAAACTTAATTGGTTACGTCAGGTAGATTTTTTTTTTTTTTGTGGTACCGGGGATGGAACCCAGGGGCGTTCTACCTCCATGCTACACCCCCAGCCCTATTTTTTTTTATACTTTATTTTGAAACCGGGTCTCACGAAGTTGCGGAGGCCTCACTAAGGAAAGAGAGAGAGAGAGAGAGAGAGGAGAGAGAGAGAGAGAGGGAGAAAGCACGAAAGCGTTGAGGCTGGCCGTGAACCCGGATCCTCCGGTCTCCGCCTCCCAAAGTACTGGGATTACAAGCATGCGCCACCACGCCTGGCCTTATGTCAGGTAGATTTTTGGATGTTACCACCCAACATCTCCTCTGGTGACATTCTTTTAGAATCTTCTTTGGCTGGCCTCCTATCATTATGATTATGCTGAACTGGTCCGTTAGCATTATTAGAAAATTTGTTTGCCTTATTAGCATCTTATTATATTTAGCAGGGCCATCTGGAGGTTTCATCTGTTAGGAGATGAGCGGCGGTCTGTGTAGTCAGCTCTCTTCTTTTCACATTCGACTGATGAATCACTTTGGAACACATTGCTGACTCCTATCCCTGTACTGAGCTTTTAGTGTGACCACCAGGGCTGGTTCACTGGTGGAGTTCTGATCCGCCTGGTGTGTCATCGATGCTGATTAGTCCTTCCTGTTCTTTATACACTTCCTGCTCTATCCAGGCTTATGCCCTTCTCTATATTCACAAATAGAAACAAATGCATATTAATTGCTTACAGACAGGCATGCACTTACTATAGAAAAAAACAACAAGGCCAAATATATAAATACTCTTCTGCTCATTAAAAGTCAACAAAAATTAACCACTCATTTTTCTTTTTTCTTTTTGTGGTACTGGGATTGAACCTAAGGACATTCTACCTCTGAGCTTCAACCCCCCCAGACCTATTTTATTTTTATTTTGAAACAGGGTCTCTTGCCAGGTGTGGTGGCGCACGCTTGTAATCCCAGTACTTGGGAGGCTGAGACTGGAGGATCCGGGTTTGGGGCCAGCCTCAGCTACTTAGTGAGGCCCTCCGCAACTTTGTGAGACCCGGTTTCAAAATAAAGTATAAAAAATAGGGCCGGGGGTGTAGCTCGGAGGTAAAACGCCCCTGGGTTCAATCCCTGGTACCGCAAAAAAAAAAAAAAAAGAAACAGGGTGTCACTAGGTTGATGAGACTCTCACTACTTGCTGAGGCTGTCCTCGAACCTGCGATCCTCCTGTCTCAGCCTCCCAAGTACTGGGATTACAGGTGTGCGCTACCATGCCTGACAAAAATCTTGACTTGAAATGCCTGTTATTTTTTTAAACCAGCCTGATACAATCTTAATTGTTAAATTCTCACTGGTTTTGCCATTAATTTAGGAAATTCTCCAACACAATTTGATTTAAAATGTTACATTGCAATTGAGTAGTATCATCTTGATAGGAATGATGGTACGAACAGGAAGAGATGAACATGAAGACAGCGGAATACACATATTCGATCATGAAAGTGAACATCTGTGGAATGTTCACATCCATTCAGACTTCTAGAACTTTCATCTCAATTTCCTTCTGGGAAGTCACTGTGTTTCCCAGTCTCTGCCCATATGTTTTCTCAAGTGTTGACTTCATGCCTGACTTAGAGGTCCAAGCCAAGCACATTCCCCCGGTTGCAGTGTTTGGCTCATTGATAGGCACTGACCAACTCAGAGCTAGTGAGATGTAATGAAAATTGGGCCAGTGCTTTTGAATTGAGGACTCAGTCTCCCTCTGGGTCTTCACGCATATCCAGAAGATGTTGGCAGATATTGTAATTATGAAGAAAAATCCCGATAAGGATGGAGCCAACACCATGGAAGCAACGCCAAGACATGGAGAAAGAAACAGATGTGCATCATTAGAGTCCTAGAGCCGCCATGTTGGAAGACCTGAAGTTTTATTTTTACACCCTGTTGTCTAGTTTTTGTTTTGGGATGAAAATTGCCTCTTGAAGTTGCTTACGTGGTTTCTCGACCTTTTCTACTATCTGAAAGTTTGCATAATATGGGAATTACATCTGAGTCTAGTAGTTAATCAAAGAAGTATAGTTTTTTAAAAAATTAAATATTAAGGATTACTTACATTATACAAGTAATATATGTTTGAAACACATGAAGTGATCAAGAATGCTTACATACAGAGTTATTTTTGGAGGGAGAATAGAATTTTAAAATTATTTAAAAAATTTTTTATAGTTTTGATATTTCAGTTCTTCTACCCCTTATGCCAGTATAGTACATTTTTTCTCTAAAGCTGTCTATTCATATAAGTTTAAAGTGCACAAATTGCACACCATATCATTTAAAAAGTTTTAAAGTCCCTTCCTTATCGGCAATTATACTTCCCTCTTCATTTTACAGTTATATCTCCCGTTTTGATTCTGGTGTTCATTTGGGACTCTATCTTGATCATGCTTGCTAAAGATTTATCTGTTTTATTTATTTATTTAGAGACAAGGCTTGTGACTACCTCTATTCGTGTCGCGTTTTGAAAATGAATGTCTATGTTTATATCCCTTCCTTCTCCTTTCTTTGTGTGTTATCACCATACCTCTGTGTATTTGAAAACAGATGTGCATTCTCTGTTGGCGTGTGTGTAAGGAATGCATATGGTGGGCCATAACAGAATCATCATAATAATAGAGAAGATGATAATGACAATCAAATAATTGTAATAGTGGGTTTACATTGATATTTTCTTGAGTTGAGAACTTAATTTTATTTGCCCTCGTGTTTTCTAATAAATGCATGAGCGCTATACATCTTCTTCTAAGTATTGCTTCACCTGAATTCCATAATAATTTATTCAAGAGATATTTATTGAGTACCTACTATATGTCAGGCACGGTTCTAGGTTTTTAGGATATGCAAGTAAAAAAGAAAAAAACACCAGGCAGAAATTCCTGCCTTCATGAAGTGTGAATCTGAGTTCAAGTTTTGTATGTAGCATTCTCATTGCTATTTAGCCCTGAATAGTTGATAATTTTCATTTTTCTTTATTCTAATAGTTATATAGGAGCATATACAGGTGTAGTTACATAGGAGCACATGCAGGTGTAGATTTTTCTGATCACTTATCATAGTTGCTTCCTAATTTTATTCCAGTGTGCTCAATAAATGTAAGTTGAGGACTTTTTGTGAGATTTTCTCTTTGTCTTTGAGTAAGTAATTTTTTTTGGTAAATGTTTGAAAAGGTGTGCATTGTCTGATGGCATGTTTCTTAGGAATGCATTTGTTTGGCGATAACTGAGTAATAATAATGAATAAGGATGATAATAACAATAAAAACAATTATAATAACAGTTCATAGTCACACAGCACTTAGCATGCACCAGTGTTGTCCTATACATTTCACCTTTACTTATTTTACCAAATATAAGTCATCATCAGTTTAAAGAATTGCCAAGTTTTTATTTATCATCAATCACGTCTTATTAGAAAAATGTCACACGGAATCAGATTTGAAAAGAAAGTAATGGATTCCATTTTCTACCCAGTGTAGGATGTCCTTCTATTGCAACTCTGACAAATGACCGTGAGTTTCTGCTTGAATATCTTTAATAGAATGCAGGTCATTATTTTATTTTATTTATTTTTTATAGTTGAAAGTATTTTATTAGCTGGGTGTGGTGATGCATGCTTGTAATCCCAGGACTTGGGAGGCTGAGACAGGAGGGTCCTGGTTTGTGGCCAGCCTCAGCTACTAAGTGAGACCCTGCTTCAAAATAAAGAATAAAAAAATAGGGCTGGGGGTGTAGCTCAGAGGTAGAATGCCCCTGGGTTCAATCCCCAGTACTGCAAAAAAAAAAAATCATGTTTTATGAAATCAAAGTGACGGAAAAAACCATTTTAGCCTGGGATTGTCCCATCCAAGAAAGGCTGAAAAAAATAGTATGTAAAAAAAACAAGACAACATAATTAAAGTACACTCATAAGACCCTATGCTTTGTAATAGAAATACGTAATACATGTAATATAAAAATACTTTTTTCTTTTGGTATTGGGGATTGAACTCAGGGGCATTCTATCTCTGAGTTCCACCCCCAGCACTATTTTATTCTTTATTTTGAAACAGGGTCTCACTAAATTGCTGAAGCTGGTCTCAAACCTGTGATCCTCCTGTCTCAGCCTCCCAAGTACTAGGATTACACCATGCCCGGCTACATAAAACAATCCTAACCACTTAATAAATACCTATCACTTGCCAAGCACCGTACTAGATGCTTTACAATCATGATCTCTAATTCTAAAAACCATTTTTAGGCTGATAGTTATAGCTGTTTCTTAGTTTTGTGATTTTTTTAAACAGCAATAAAGAAGAACAAAATTATGTCATTTACAAGAAAATGGAAGGACCTGGAGAACATTATGTTAAGTGAGATTAGCTGATCACAGAAAGTGAAGGGACATATGTTTTCTCTAATATGCGCAAGCTAGGGAATATAGGGATACCAGAGGGTATCCTCTGGGTAGATAACAGAGGCGAAACCTCAGGGGAGCCAGGGAGGTGGTCTAAGGGAAGGAGACGGGGAAAATTGAGGTTCATCAATGGAAATTCTACCATCGACTGTGTGTACATATGTGAATATACCAATGTCAACCTCAGTACTCTGTATTGGGAAGGGGGGACATGGGGAGGTGGGGGGGTCACCAAATGCCGTGTGCATGTATGCCATTGTCAACATGACTTACATTATGATGTGAGACTAAAATGCACCAATAAAGGCACATTAATAAAAAAATTGAGGCATGCTATACATACAGGAAAATATACAGGTCTTAGTGTACAATTGATTGATCAATGCACACACTTTTGTAACTTACATGGCATCAAAATTTAGAACATTTCCCTAATACTGGAAAACCTCTTCTGTCCAATTTTAGTTACTCCTCTCCACACTCCCCTGTTTGAGTACTTTCTTGAACTTTTAATAAATGGTTCACATAGCATGTCCTTTTTTTGTATCTAGCTTCTTTCCCTTGGCATATTATGTTTGAGATTCAGCCATGTTGTTGGATATTTAAGTAGTTAATACTTTTTTTTTCTGAGTAATTTCCATTGTGTCAAAATAGAAAAATTTGTTTATGTTTCTTCCTGTGGATGGGCATTTTGTTTTCTAGTTCTTGCCTGTTATGAATAAAGCTGCCGTGCCCGCGCAGCCTGGCCCAAGTATCTGCGGAGGGTGTCGGGATTGAGCACACAGGAACACAGGCTTGAGGCTAAAAGGCTCTTTATTGTTTTCCCTGGTTAGGTTTTATACCCTAGCCCTGTGAGGGGAGGGGAGCTCCGGAAAGAGGCAGTTAGTTACAAGCCAGGGTTCAAGGCACGGTCACGGGGTTCTCGGAACAGCTTATGTAAACAATTTCCCAGAAGGGAAATAAAATCTTGCTTACCACACATGTTTTCATAACGGCTGTTGGGACCTGTGGGAGTGTCAGGGCCGTCTTGTTCCCACAAAAGCTGCTACAAACATTCTCATAGCAATCTACTTGTGGACATATGTTTTCATTTCTCTTGAATAAATACCTGGGAAAATTGCTGGATCATAGAATCAATGTGTGCTTAACATCATAAGAAACTGTCAAATTTTCTCTGAAGTGGTTGTATCATTTCACATTCTCACAAGCAACAATGAGAGTTCTAGGTTGCTGCACATCCTTGCCAACATTTGATGCGGCTAGTCTTTGTTTTTATCTCTTCTAGTAGGTATGAAATGTTATTGCACTGTAGTTTTTAAGTTTCCTTGATGACTCGTGTTGAAAATTAATGTGCTTGTTGGCCATTTGAAAAGGTTTGATTTTATGAAATATCTTTCTAAGTCTTTTGGTCATTAAAATATTTGGGTTTATTATTGCCATATAGGAGGTCTCTATGAATTCTAGATACAACTCTTTAGTTAGATGTATGTATTATAAATACTTTCAATTGGTCTGTGATTTGCTTTTTCATTGACTAGCAGTACCTTTTGATGAGTAGAAGTGTCAAAAGCTGTGATGAAATAAAATTTATTAAATTTTTCTTTTACAGTTAATGCTTTCGTGTCTTACCTAAAAAATTCTGCCTATACCAAGGTCAATAAGATATTTTGGTATTTTTTCTTCTAGAAGTGTTTATGTTTAAGTCTATAATCTGGGTAGAATTATTTTAAAAAAAATCTATTAGAATTTAGGTGGACATGGGGGAACATACCTGTAATCCCAGTACTTGGGAGGCTGAGACAGGAGGATCACAGGTTTGAGGACATCCTCAGCAACTTAGTGAGACTCTCAGTAACCTGGTAAGACCCTGTTTCAAAGCAAAAACATAAAAAGGGCTGGGGCTGTAGTTTGGAGGTAGAATGTCCCTGGGTTCAATCCCCAGTAACACACACACACACACACACACACACACACACACACACACACCAGAACTAATTGTTGTATATGGTGATAGGTAGAGACAAGTTCTCTTTCCCATTTGTTTATCCAGTTATTTCACCACCTAATTGAAAATATTTTCATTTCCTCATTGAGTTATTTTGGCATCTTTGTGGAAAGTCAACTATGGCCTTATATGTGTGGGATTTTATTTCTGGATTCTTTATTCCATTATATTGATCTATCTGTCTGTCAGCCAATACTATACCATCTTTATTATTAGAGCTTTAAAATAAGTCATGAAGTCAGAAAGTGTAACATTGTTGTTCTTTTAAAAGTAATGGTAGCTACTATAATTCTTGCATTTCCATACATATTTTAGAATCAATATGTCAATTTCTACAAAACATCCATTAGGATTTTGTTTGGCATTTCTTTGACTCAGAGAATGGTCACCTGAACAAGTTTAGCCATCTAATCTATGAACATCTCTGGACTTATTTAGGTCCTTATTTTTTTTCTCAACAATGTTTGTTTTTAGTGTAGAATTCTTGCATATTTTCTTTTTGGTACTGGGGATTTAGCCCAAGGGCAGTCTACCTCTCAGCTACACCCACAGTCCTTTTAAAAATTATTATTTTATCTTGAGACAGGGTCTTGCTAAGTTGCCGAGAGCCTCGCTAAGTTGCTGATACTGTCCTTGAACCTGTAATCTTCCTGTCTCAGCCTCTAAGTACTGGGATTACAGGTATGTGCGACCATACCTGGCTCTTGCATATGTTTTATAAAATTTAGTACTAAGCATTGCTATTGATAGAATTTAAAATTTTCATTTTCCAATTGTTTATTGTTGGTGTATAGAAACAATAAATTTTACACATTATCCTTGTATACTGTGGCTTTGATAAACTTACTTATGAGTTCTAGCAGATATTTTGTAGATTTTCTAGTCCACTATCACACTGGTTGTGAATAAAGGTAGTTTTTCTTCACTTCAAATGATTAGGTCTTTATATATTTCCTTGCCTCATTGCACTGTTCAAAAAAAAACCTTGGGGATTAAAGATGGCAGAATAGAAGAAGGCAACCTGTTTTGATTGCTCCAAGACTTGGAACTCAACTGCAGGAAGACTGCTTGGCAAGAGAAGAAAAGCAGTCAGAACTCAACAGAAGAAAGACAGTCAAAAACATGGTTGAATTAAAGGTAGCACAGAGAGCAGAGGACTGAAGAGAGCACCACGTGTCTCATCTAGTGACTGGAGAGCTGAGGTGGGAGCCATCTTGGCAGGTCCCTGCTAGAGCTGGCAGCTGTCAGAATCTGGTGGCTCTTGGAGACAAACTCCAGTAAAGAAGAAGCTAAATCCTATTGAGCCAGTGATGGCAGAGAACCAACACAAAAAAGCATCATATTCTTCCCTCTACATTTGAAAACCTCAAGACCACAAACTTCCAGTCTGTTCAGCCAAACTGACCAGCAAACTCCTGTGGCTGCAGCTGAACTCATCAGGACTGAGAAACTACGGACCCTTTCTGCAGGGACCAGAGTGGCTACAACTGGCCTTGTTAAGATCACCGTGAATCTCCAGACTGCCCAGCCAAATCACCCAGTGAACTCCCACAGATGCGGCTGAACTCCTCGGGACTGAAAAATTATAGACGCTTCCTGCAGGGACCCAAGTGGCTACAACTGGGCTTGTTAAGACTGAGTTTACAAACTGTTCCAGCCTGAGCCTGTGTGGCTATGGGAACCTGTGTGGCAATGACCAAACTGTGGAGTCTGAGTGTATAAGCCATCTCTGTGGAGGCGGGAGACAGCAGAAATGTGAATTAGCAGACAGACTTTAGGGATACTTGGGTGGGACCTAGAAATAGCAGTCCACCCTCCTACCTCGTGGTATCCAGCAATCACTGCAGGATCTTCATCAGTGATGTCTTTGGGGTGACATAACTCATATAACTGTGCTGCAGGCTCAGAAGGCTATAAACTATCACCTGGCAGAGTTTGGGTGTGGTGAGTACTGAGGCTGGTGACCAGCAAGGTCTCACACGGTCATTGCTGCCAGAGCAGCAGTGGTGTCCCTGGGGCTGAATAACTCACCATCAATGCCCTAGGCTCAGAACGGTACAATCTCTCCTCTGGCAGAGTTTGGGCCCAGCAAGCAGGGAGGCCAGGGGTCAGCAGGGTTTCATGTGATCCCAGCTGGCAGAGCAGTAGCAGTGTCCCTGGAGAAATTTAACTCAGATAATCCGCAAGGCTGGGAATGCTAAAATTTCTTTGCCAATAGAGTTTGAGCCTAGTTATCACAGATTCCAGTAGCTGACAATGTTTCATGTACTCACAACCAGCAGACCATCGATAGTGTCCCTGGGGCACTCACGCTCAGCTAGCCAAGCCACAGGCTTGGAACATCATAATCTCTGGCCCTGCTGAGTTTGGGTCCTTTGACCATGGAGGCCACAGGCTAGCAGTCTGGAGTGTTTCACCCCATTGTAACCAGTAGAGTCCCTGGGGCATTAAAGCTCAGCCAGCTGGGTCACAGGCATGGAACATTATAGTTTCTAGCACTGCTGAGTTTGGGCTGGGAGAGCACAGAGGCCTGCAGCCAATCAGGCTGCTGCTTGCCTGCCCTGGTTAATTACTATATCCTGTTAAAGAGGTTCTGGGGGTCTAACTCAAGAATTCTGATGATATGAGATAGATTTATTGAGGCAAATATATACCCCTAGCACAGTATGTATTATAAAGGTATACAAATAGACATAGAACTCCCACACAAAGAGGAAAAGGATGCCAACACAACAGAGATACAAACCTAAGATCCTGAAAACATGAGAACGAAGACCAATGAGGAAACAATAAACTCCCACAACTCCACAGCAATGGTGATCACCAGTATAGAACTGCAGAAGATGCCAGAAAGAGAATTCAGAATTTTGATCTTCAATATGATCAAAGTCATTAGAAATGAAATCAGAGAAAGAGTACAAGTATGAAAGAACATAAAAATAAAGAAATTGAAGCCCTAAATAAGAACCAAAAGAGGCCCTGAGCGAAATGGAGACAATGAATGTATAAAAACCTCAATAGAAACCATCACTGGCATACTAGACCACATGGAAAATAGAGTCTCACTCTTAGAAGACAGCTCATTCAAAATTATGTCATTTGCAAGAAAATGGATGGACCTGGAGAACATTATGTTAAGTGAGATTAGCCAATCACAGAAAGCGAAGGGTCATATGTTTTCTCTCATATGTGGAAGCTAGGGAGTAAACAGGATACCAGAGGGGCTTCAGATAATGGAGGAGAAACATCAGTGGAGCCAAGGAGGTGGTCTAGGGGAAGGGGATCGGGGAGAGGAAGGATCAATGAAGGAATTAATTCCATCGACATTACATACATATGGGAGAATACCAATGTCAATCATAAGACCCTGTATGGGAAAGGGGTGGGGGAGAATGGGGAGGGAGCCAGGGGCAAGCCCGTCAAGTGCTGTGTGCATATATGTCACTAACACTATGATTTACATTATGATGTGAGACTATAATGCACCAATAAAAGTATATTGAAAAGCTGACCAAATTATACTACAGAGCTATAGTAATAAAAACAGCATGGTATTGGCACAAAAACAGACACATAGACCAATGGAACAGAATAGAAGATACAGAAATAAATCCACACACTTATAATCAATTGATTTTCAATAAAGTTGCCAAACACATACATTGGAGATAATACAGCCTTTTCAACAAATGGTGTTGGGAAAACTGGTTATCCATTTGTAGAAAAATGGAATTAAACACCAACCTCATCCTTCACTGGAGTGAACTCAAGATGGATCAAAGACTTGGAAATTAGACCAGAAACTTTGAAAATACTAGAGGAGGGTATAGGTCCACCACTTCAACATTAGGCACAGGTAGAAACTTCCTCAGTAAGACCTCAAAAGCACAGGATATCAAAACAAGAATTAATAGATGGGATGGCATTAAATGATAAAGTTTTTGTTCAGAAAAGGAAACCATCAAGAGTCTAAAGAGAGAGCCCACAGAATGGGATAAGATCTTTGCCAGCTACTCCTCTGATAGAGGACTAAGATATAGAATACAAAAAGAACTTAAAAGACTTAACACTAAAAGAAACCCCAGTCAATAAATGGGAAATTGAACTAAATAGATAATTCACAGAAGAAGAAATACAAATGGCTAATAAATACATGAAAAAATGTTCAACATCATTAGTAATCAGGGAGATGAAAATCAAAACTACACTGAGATTCTATCTAACCCCAGTGAGAATGGCAATCATGAAGTCAAACAATAATAAATGCTGGCAAGGATGTGGGGAAATAGCAACTCTTATACACTCCTGATGGGATTGCAGCTGGCATGGAGATCAGTGTGGGAATTCCTCAGAAATCTGGGAATGGATCCACCATACAGTCCAACTACACTACTTCTGGGTATCTTTCCGGAGGGACTGAGAGCAGAATATTTTATCCATGTTTAGAGCAGCACAATTCACAATAGACAAATTATAAAACCAATCTTGGTGTTCATCAACAGATGAATGGATTCTAGAAGTATGGGATATATACACAATGGAGTTCTACTCAGCAATAAAGAAGAAAAAATTATATCATTTGCAGGAAAATGGATGGACCTGGAGAACATTAAGTTAAGTGAGATTAGCCAGTTACACAAAGTGAAGGGTCATATGTTTTCTCTCATATGTGGAAGCTAGGGAGTAATCAGGATACAAGAGGGACTTTAGATAATGGAGGAGAAACCCCAGTGAAGCAATGGAGGGGGTATAGGGAAAGGTGGTGGTGGTGGGGAGGGAGAATTAATGAAGTAAACACTTCATTGATGTTATGTACATATGTGAAGTTACCAATTCCAATCTCAATATCAGGTATGAAGAAGGGGAGGGAATGGGAGGGAGCCAGGGTGGGGGGGGAAGTTCACAAAGTGCTGTGTGCATGTATGTCACTATCACTCCGAACTACATTATGTGAGACTACAATGTACCAATACAAGTATATATATGTATATACACACACATATATATCTTGTACACAAACATTCGTAAGAGTACCATGTACAGTACCTAAAAAGTAAGAAACAACCCAAATGTCCATCAATAGATATATGGATAAACAAAATGCAGTATATCCATTTAGTAGAATATCATTCAACCAGTTAAACAAGACAAACCAAAAAAAAAGTACTAATAGGTACCGCAATATGGACAAACTTTGAAAATATTATGCTAAGTGAAAGAAGCTAGATCCTAAGATCACCTACTGTATGATTCCATTTATATGAAATAAATGGAGCAGGTAAGTCTATAGACACAGAAAACAGATTTGTGTTTATCAGGATCTAGGAGGAAAGGGAGACAGGGAATAACTGGTTAAATGGTATAGGGTCTCTTTTGCAGGTGGTGAAATGTTTTGGAACTAGACAGAGGAAATGGTTGCACAACAACGTGAATGTAGTAAACATCACTGAATTGACCCCTTTAAAATGTTTAATTATGTTATGTGGCTCTCACCTTGCTTAAAACATTAAACAAATAAAAGTCAGGAAGAGAGAGGGCAATGTTGCAACCTAAGTAATAGGAGGATGAGGAATAACACATCAGGATGTCTTGTTCTGGGGAAGCCCCTACTCACGGGTGGCTGCTGTTCTGCCCCCACACTCTGTGGTCCAAACACCTCGGCCTCCTCCCAGCTTCTCTGAGGTTTGATTGGCATCTATCTATGACCCTCCCTCTTTTCTGACATCTCTAGACTTGGGCTTGAGGAAAGATGCCAAGAGCATATGTTAGTTTCACATCTTGTATAAAACTGGAAACCTGCTTTAATTTTCCTCTTTCTGAATTAAACAATTTAAAAATATTTGTTCCCTTAAAACGGAGCCACAAGAACTCTGCATGAGAAAGTAGAGCAATTTGTGGCGATGGGATGAGTGTGCCGGTGACTGGGCTTCTCACTTGGCTGAATTGCCAGCAATGGTGGTGATTTGTACTGGAATTTTAATTTGTTTATTCTTCATCATACATTGTTTAATTTATACACAGAATTGACTGCTGGTCAAGTATAGAAAGCATTAGAGAAATTGATGTTGAAATACATGTTAATAAGGAGCCTGATAATGATAATACTTTTGCAAATTTATCTCGAGATGATTTTAACTAGATCTTCATTGAAATTATCTAAACAAAATTCTCACATAGCAGATGTCCCAAGCAATTTGAAAATCAATGCTAAGAGAGAAAAAATAGAAATAATTATATCCAATTTGCCTTTTCATTGGTTGGGGATTAATTCTATCCACACCTGCAGTGGAGAGAAATAGCATTTAAAATTTTTCTTTATTCTCACAATTTAGAGACAAAAATGTCAACTATTAATGTCAGTTTAGTGTTATTTGTGGGGTTATAATGCAAACATGTTAGACATAATTTTTAAAAATACTGATTAGCTTTGGGAGGCTGAGAAAGGAGGATGGAAAGTTTGAGATCAGCCTCAGCAACTTAGTGAGGCCCTGTTTCAAAATAAAAAATAAAAATAGGATAGGGCTAGGGGTGTAGCTCAGAGGTAGAATGCCCCTGGGTTCAATCAATTTCTAGTGTGCCTCCCTCTCTCTCTTTCTCTGTTTCTCTCTCTCTCTCTCTCTCTCTCTCTCTCTCTCTCACACACACACACACACACACACACACACACACACACACACACCTGATTAGTTTACCCTGGGTGCTGATCAGGTTCTTTCTAATCCATCCCATCTTGCAGTGGGTGAGAAGTGAAAAGAGATGGAATTCTTAGACTATCTGTGCTTCCTTCAAGGGACTGGATAAAAGGAATATCCCTTGTCTCTATGAGAAAGAAAATTTCTCCTAATATTATCACTTTTTATAAATTTGCCTCAGTTGGCAAAGAACGGAATCTTCCTTGTTTTAATTTGTATTCCTTTGACTAGTTACATATTAAGCATCTGTTCATGTTCATTGGCATTTGCATTTTATTTATTTTTCTATTATATGCATCTTCATATCCATTCTCATTAAAATTTAGCTATGTATATTTCCTTATTGACTTATAGATACCTTTTGATGTTATATATTTTTATCTATTAAAATGTTTTTTTTTTGCGGTACTGGGGATTGCATCCAGGGGCATTGTACCTCCGAGCTATGCCCCCAGTCCTATTTATTTTTTATTTTTTATTTTGAAACAGGGTCTCACTAAGTTGCGGAGGCCTCACTAAGTAGCTGAGGTTGGCCACGAACCCGGTTCCTCCTGTCTCAGCCTCCCAAGTACTGGGATTACAAGTGTGTGCCACCACGCCCAGCTTATTAAAATGTTTTATATTTCTCTTATTTGATATTTAAGTTTGGTTATTTATTTATTTTACAAGTAAGATTTGAGCCGGGCATGGTGGCTCACGCTTGTAATCCTAGTACTTGGGAGGCTGAGACCGTAGGATCCAGGTTCTCGGCCAGCCTCAGCTACTTAGGCCCTCCGCAATTTAGTGAGACCCTATTTCAAAATAAAGAATTAAAAATAGCACTGGGGGTGTAGCTCAGAGGTAGAATGCCCCTGGGTTCAATCCCCGGTACTGCCAAAAAAAAAAAAAAAGATTTGCTACACTCCATGTACACTTTCATTTGTAGAGGAAATCTTAAATAAACACAACAGTGGTTATTCTTAGAAAAAGTGATGAGGAGGTCAGGGTAAAGGAGGGCTTTCATTTTTCATCTTTCTGTATTGTTAATTTCTAAAAAAGCAGATATATTAGGATTTAATTTTTTTATGCCAGTGGGCATTTATCATTATTGAAAAATAATGGGCCATTTTTCTTCTAAATGTTTTTGTTTAAAAAAAAACTTAAATCTGTGGAATGAGTAAATGCTTGTGTAGGGTGCGAAGTGCAGAAAATATCCAGGATTAAACCACAAGAAAGTCAAGATGTAAAGGTGAACTTATTTTTTGCTTCTTATAGAGAGTTTTCAAAAGTATCAGAAATAGTACAGTTTTTTGGGGAAAATTAATCCACCTTTGAAATAGAATATTCAATATTTTCCTTAAACTGTCTCAAAACAATTTCAATCAAATGTCAACTGTAAGACTAAGCCCCTGAGTTCATACAGGAAATGATCTTCTAACGGCAGAGAATACCAAGGTGATCTTCCGTGCTAGCTGTGGCAGTCAGTATCATCCTTATTATTATTAATTATTATTAATTATTTCTGGCACTGGGGATTGAACCCATGGGTATTCCCCCTCTGAGATATACCCCTATCCCTATTTTATTTTTTATTTTGAAACACAGTTGCTAAATTGATGAGGCTGGCCTTGAGCCTGTGATCCTCCTGTCTCAGCCTCCCAAGAACTGGGATTAGAGGCGTGCGTCACCATGCCTGACTCATCCAGATTACTGATCACACATTCAATAATGTTCTGGACAGTTTCAGTTGCTAGCTTCAGAGCACTGATGGAACCCAGTAGGGGCTGGACAACCATTTCCTCCAAAATGTTGGAAACACCACCTTTTCAGACATTGATGACTCTTATTTTCTTCTTCTTGGGCATGCTGGTTTCTTAGTTCTGTTACTATGGAAATGGGATTCAGGCTAGCATTTTCAGCTAGTGGAGATGGGATGATCTCCATAGCACCTGCAAGTTCTCTGGCCTGGCAAACTTGGCTAAGTCTGTGCAGAAAGGATGGATGGACTCAGATTAGAGATAGCTATGAAGCAAGGATAAGCATCCACCCTGATTATTCTTTCTTTTTCATTAGTTGCCTTTAAATTTGTTTTTTTTTTTTTTGCGGTACCGGGGATTGAACCCAGAGGCATTCTACCTCCGCGCTACACCCCCGGCCCTATTTTTTATACTTTATTTTGAAACCGGGTCTCACGAAGTTGCGGAGGGCTTCACTAAGGAGAGAGAGAGAGAGAGAGAGAGAGAGAGAGAGTGGGAGAGAGCTGAGGCTGGCCGTGAACCTGGATCCTCCGGTCTCCGCCTCCCAAAGTACTGGGATTACAAGCGTGCGCCACCACGCCCGGCGTGCCTTTAAATTTTTTGATAATTTTTTGGTGCATCGTAACTGTACATGATAGTGAGATTCATAATGATACATTCATATATGCACATGACAGTATTTGGTCCGTTTCCTTCCCTAAACCTCCCTTTTCCCCTTTCCCAGTCCCCTTCCACTACTCTACTGATCTTTCTCCTAATTTTCATGAAGTACCTTTTTTCTCTCTAGCTTCCGCATATGAGTGAAAAACTCGCGGCCCTTGATTTCGTAGGACTCTCAATTATTCTTTCTTTCTCAGCATAGACTTTTAAATTTTAAATATTTAAATTATTTATTTTATTAAAAAGATTTATTGAGGTACAGTTGATATTTAAAAATTGTATGTTTATGATGTACAACTTAAAGAGTTGATACATATTTTGAAATATTCACTGTAATTAATTAACACATCCCTCCTCTCACATAATTATCATTATTTTTGTGGTGGGAACACTTAAGATCTACCCTATTAGCAAATTTCAAGTATACAGTATAGTATTGTAATCTGTAGCCACATTGTTGCACATCTCCATAATTTATTTATTTTCCAAAGTTGAAACTTTGCACATCTTGACTCACATCTTCCCGTATTCCTCTGCTCCAGGACCTCGTACCACCATTCTAATCTCTGTTTCTAATGATTTTGACATTTTTAGATCCCTTGCATGAGTGAAATCATGCAGTGTTTTCTTCCTTATAGTTAACTTTATGCAGTGTCAGACATCGTGTGTGTGTGTGTGTGTGTGTGTGTGTGTGTGTGTGTGTGTGGTTTTGGTAATTGAACCTAGGGGAATTCTCCCTCGGAGCTACACCCCTAACCCTTTTTATTTTTTGTTTTGAAACAGGGTCTCACTATGTTGCTGAAAGTCTTGCTAGGTTGTTGGGGCTTGAACCTGTGATCCTCCTATCTCAGTCTCCCAAGTACTGGGATTACAGGTGTGTGGCACCATGCCCGGCTCAGATATCATTTTTGGAAGCATTTTGTCTGTCTTAGATTCCCTAAAATCTATTAAATGTATAAAATAAAACCCAGGTATTATTATACCTGGGTTAAATTCCCAGTACCAATAAATAAATAAATAAATAAATACATGAAAATTTTAAAAAGGGGTGGGAGTATAGCTCAGAGGTAGAATGCTCCTGGGTTCAATCCCCAGTACCACTGAACTAATAATTTAATTAAATAAATAAAATAAAATATTAGTAATATCACACTCATTACTTTTTAGTTCATTTCTTGGAAAATATGCATTTCTTGCATAGAATGAACAGTGTTACAGTTGTAAGGTAAGAAAAAGTTTTTTTTTTTTTTGCGGTACCGGGGATTGAACGCAGGGGCGTTCTACCTCCGAGCTACGCCCCCGGCCCTATTTTTTATACTTTATTTTGAAACCGGGTCTCACGAAGTTGCGGAGGGCCTCACTAAGGAGAGAGAGAGAGAGAGGGAAAGAGAGAGAGAGAGAGAGAGAGAGAGAGAGAGAGCTGAGGCTGGCTGTGAACCCGGATCCTCCGGTCTCCGCCTCCCAAAGTACTGGGATTACAAGCGTGCGCCACCACACCCGGCTCTATTCTGTCATTTTTATGACTTCTCTTTTTGCATTCATTGTCCCTATTCCCTGATTTATTTTATTTAAAAATATTTTTAACATTATTTTAAAATATTATTTTAATATTCTTTATTTTTACTTTTATATTGATTTTTCTCCATAATACTTATCATTTTATTTTTTCTCCATGGTACTTATAACTAGTATACTTATGTGTTTGTTTATTATCTGTCTTCTCTATTGAAATGTAGTCATAGCCGGGCGTGGTGGCGCACGCTTGTAATCCCAGTACTTGGGAGGCTGAGACTGGTGGATCTGGGTTCGTGGCCAGCCTCAGCTACTTAGTGAGGCCCTCCACAACTTAGTGAGACCCTGTTTCAAAATAAAGAATAAAAAATAGGGCTGGGGGTGTAGCTCGGAGGTAGAATCCCCCCAGGTTCAATCCCTGGTACTGCAAAAAAAAAAAAAAAGAAATGTAATCACGAATGCAAGGATTTTTGTCAGAACTTTTCACAGCCTAAACCAATTCCAAATGAACTCTATTAAAATTATATGTAGCGTTTATTTGGGGGAGGGGCTTTGTTATAAAAGTGAGTTCTTTGTTTTATGGCTGCCATGAGGTGAGTAGCCTTGCTCTACTGTGTCCTCCCATCATGATGTACTGTGCTTCCACAGGGCCACAGCAATGGAGTCACTGAAACCTCTGAAACTGTGAGCCCAAATAAATTTTTTTTGGTGGTACTTGGAATGGAACCCAGGGATAGTCTAACTCTGAGCTATACCTTCAGCCCTATTTTATTGTGTTACTTTGAAACAGCTAAGTGGCTGAGGTCCTTGCTAAGTTGCTGAGGCTGGCCTTGAACCTGTGATCCTCCTGTCTCAGCCTCCCAAGTAATGGGATTACAGGCATGTGCCACCATGCCTGGCCTGTGGTGATTTTCCCCCCATAAATGCCTTTTATCACGTTGAGGGAATTCTTTTCTATTCCTCATATCTTTATCATGAAAGTCTTCTGGATTTTGTAAAACTCTTTTTTCTGCGTCAACTGAAATGGTCATATGTCTTTTTTATTTTTTATTTTTTGTGGTGCTGGGGATTGAATCCAGGGTATTCTATCTCCCAGATATGTCCCCAGACTGATTTTATTTTATTTTGATTTGGAAACAGGATCTCACTAAGTTTCTGAGAGCCTTGCTAAGGCCCTTGCTAAGGCTCTTCTTGAACCTGTAATCCTCCTGTCCAAGCCTCCCAAGTCCTGGGATTACAGATGTGTGCCACCATGCCCAGTGGTCATATTTCTATTTCATTTTAATTTTTAAAATTCTCCTGCCATTTTTGGCAGAAAATTAGTAGCACCAATACAGTCCCAGACGGGGATGGTGGAGTAATATTGGGGGACTGCTGGAGCCCAGGAAAAGTGGGTGCTGTAAAATTTCCTTCCATATATACTTTCATATTGCTGTGGTTTGGATAAGTGCCTCCCCTCAAAAGCCAGTGTGTTAAAGGATTAGTCACCAGTTCATGGAAGGTGGTGGAACTTTTAGGAGGTGGGTCCTAGTAGAAGGAAGTTAGGTCACTAAATTGAGGTTCCATTTCTTGTAGAATTTTTTTTGGGGGGTCAAGGGGGAGGGTTGATTCCTCAACTAGGTTCTGCAGGGTCCTTGGCTTACATGATAGAAAAGAATGTCAGCACACACCCACCAATCAGAGACATAGACAAGGGTTTATTTAGGAAACGAAGAAATACATGTTCAAGAGAGAACATGGGCCAACTCCTGAGTGAGAGCGAGAGATGCCCTTGGGAGTGTAGGGCTCTTCTTTTATATGAGGCATTCGTGAGGAGTGGGCAAATGGTGAGCATGTGAGGGGGTGAGCTTGCTTCTCTTGATTTTCTGGACCTTTTAAGAATTTAGAGCTGGGTGTGGTGGCACACGCTTGTAATCCCAGTACTTGGGAGGCTGACACAGGAGGATCTGGGTTCGCTGCCAGCCTCAGCTACTTAGTGAGGTCCTCTGCAACTTAGCGAGACCCTGTTTCAAAATAAAGAATAAAAAATAGGGCTGGGGGTGTAGCCTGGAGATAAAATGCCCCTGGGTTCAATCCCTGGTACCGCAAAAAAAAAAAAAAAAAAGAAAAAGAATTTAGGCCTAGACTTCACTTATCAGTCTAACATTCTGTAGGCTAACAACATATATGTACCAATTAACTGGATGTATAGTGCTCTAATATTTACTGAACCTTTTATTTACTGGACCTTTTAGAAATTTAGTTCTAAGGAAAACAAACCTTCAGGGTGAAGGTGAGGGCCATTGTGGAGTTTTTCTTCGTTTTGCGGTACTGGGGATGGAACCCAGGGGCATTCTGCCTCTGAGCTATACCCCCAGCCCTATTTTTTAGTCTTTATTTTGAAACAGGGTCTTGCTAAGTTGCGGAGGGCCTCATTAAGTATCTGAGGCTGGCTGCGAACCCAGATCCTTTGGTCTCAGCCTCCCAAGTACTGGGATTACAAACATGCACCACCATGCCTGGCATTGTGGAGTTTTTAAGATTTAAAGCTACAGTCTTCCTTCTCTTCCCTGTTTGTCTCCTTTCTACCTATTACTTTTATGTCTCTTAACCTAACTCATTTCCTGTACCCCCACTGAGACTTGGATTCCTTAATCTTGAGGATTGGTGAAGGGCAAAGATCCTTCTATAACTTCTTCAAAGCTGACAAGGGACGAAGGCCCTGCCTAGCCAGGTGTAATGGTTTGGATTTGGGGTACCCCCTAGCCCTCATGGAAACGGGGTGGCAATACTGGAAGTAGGTTTGGTTGTAATCTCAGCAGTGAGTGGTGGCCCAGGCCAGTAGGGTGTGGCTAGAGAGAATTATATATGGTTCCTCCTCCCTGTGCCGGTATTAAAAAATTGCTCTGGTATTGATTTCCAATAAAATGTAAAAGGCAAGTCATAGTGGGTGTTGTGCAAGCACTCAGGTAGGGGGAGGTGGCAGCTTTGCCTGTCACGTCATAGTTCCCCCTCCCCTCTCTCTGCCCTTTGTCCTAATGATTAACCCATAGTAAAGCCTTTATCTCTAGAATCACGTAGAGACTTAGGAGCTTAGGAGCACTGTAGAGACAATTAGAGCCTTCAGCTCTAAAAATACATAGAAACAACTAAAAGCCCTGAGATCACAGTGACTCTGCCTGGCACATTTTAATGCTGTAAAGATAGCAAGGGCCTTATGCCTTGCTCTTAGAGATTCCACACAGCTACACTGGCTGTAATCAGTGCCTTTGTTTACCTTCTCTCCTTTTTTTTTTACAGTACTGAGGATTGAACTCAGGGGTATTCTACTCTGAGCTACACCCCCAGCCCTATTTTTATTCTTTATTTTGAAACAGGGTCTCAGTAGTTTGCAGAGGGCCTCACTAAGTAGCTGAGGCTGGCCACAAACCTGCAATCCTCCTGTCTCAGCCTCCCAAGTACTGGGATTACAAGTGTGTACCACCATGCCTGCTACCTTCTCTTCTTTGTGACCCAGCCTCAGTATGAGAAATGTAAACCCCATGAGTTGCTTCAAAGCACCCGTAGTTGATGGGCAACCAATACAGCCCAATACAATAGAGGGAACAAGGTAGATTATTGATCCCTGCACTTAGTGAGTGCACTGTCTGGAGACAAAAAGGCATCACCTGCCTAAGGAATAAGTTACTAGCTCATTGCCTTGGTAACACTGATAAGAACATACCAATGTGAAAACTGTATTTAAGGGCTGGGGTCTGGTGCGGGGCAGAGTTCCATTTTCGGGCTCTCCAGTGTGTCTTCCGGGCACGCTACTTTTTTCTATTCCCTTTCTATTTCCTACTGACTTTTTAATAAAAATTTGTTTAAGCTGCAACCGAGATGCCTCTTAGTTTTAATTTCCCAATTCAACAAATTTCATTTGAAGTGAGGAAAAGTGCTCACAATGCCATTTCAATCGTAACACTCCCCTTGCTTGTTCTCTTGCTTCCAGCCTCCATGACGTGAGAGTGAAGATTTGTGCTCTCTTTCTCTCTGCTTCCTGCTGCCACTCCCTTAGGTCCATGGTCCCCGGGCTCACATGGACTGAACTCAAAATCTCCAAACTGAGCAAATAAATCTTCCTTCCTCTAGGTTATATGATCAGGTCTTTGGATTATAGCTATGAAAATGCTGACGAATACACCAAAGATCAAAAGTCTCATCTTAACTGATCTATAGGAGTCAGAGAAAATTTGGCCTCAGTTATTGTGGTGGGTTCTTTATAGTCATGTCACAAGTTAACACCACTGAAGGGCACAGCCTCAGGAACATGAGGATCTGTATGTGGCTTTTTCTTCTTTTTGCCTGCATTTTTGGTGTGCCCACTGTGTCAAGTCTGTCATCAGAGTTGTTGGGTTGATGTTCACAAGCCTGGTTATTTTGGTTTGATAGTCAACAAAGCCATTCATCTGTGTTTTGATGGTATCACAGTTGTAGTGGACATCTACATGTAAAAACATTTTAGTCCATTGTGCAATAACTCCGATATCTTATCACAATGCTTTTTCTCACAACTCTTTACCCTGGACCATCCACTGGTTAGTATTATAAACTGGAAGCCAGGTAGCCAATCTATTTGTAACAGACCATGAGACAGTATAAATATATATAACATCATTGAGGCAGGAGCCTGGCTGTGTCCTTGAAGACTCTTGGCTAAAAACCTAGAACAAGGTAGAAGAATAAAGCTTTCTTCACAGATCCTCTCTGAAGTGAGCTGAGCAGGGCCTTTCCAGGCAGCTAAGACCACAAGGGAAGGCAGCAAAGTCCAGAAAGATAAGACATGTAACTGCTAGAGAAAAGAGAGACAATGCACAGACTAACTGCTGTTCTGCTTCTGCATCTTGCTTATGCTAGGTAAACGTTTTCCACTCACCCTTCCCTTTTAAAAATTAAATTAATAATTGAATAAAAGAACTTGCATGTTCTGGGCTCGGGGCTCAGACCTGGATCTTTGCTCACTGAGCCTTCACTGGTGAATAAAGAAATCTGCTTTATCCTACTCTGGCCTCTTTCTCTTGTTCTCTGAGGACCAAGCCTCCTGCGACACTTTGGCAGATCCAGCCAGGAGGCACTTTCAGGCTGGTCTGGTCCCAGAGATGGGACCCAGGGTATTTTGCCTCCTCTGGTCTGTATCTTGGGAGTTGGCTTCCTCTGTTTCAGCCATTGATCCACTGAGTGCACTGGAGGCCTTTTTGCCCCCGTGTGGGAGACCTCACCCACAGGTGGTTGACTCCGGGACTAATAGCTGCCAAGGTTTTAGGCCCGAGAAGGAACAGGTCATTTTCCAGCACTGATGTTTGAATCACAGTAGGCCGCCCTGGGGCTCAGTCAGGTTCCACTATCAGAATAACAGAAGAGGGGGCTGACCACCTCCTTGGGAATTCCCCAAGTGACACGAAACTGAAATTCAGTTCAGGATTCAGGTTGTGTGTGTGTGAATGGTGAGTGCAAGTGTGTGACTGAGACAGACATCAAGGTCAGACTCCGGTTGGTATCTCACAGGGCCAAAGTGAGTGTTGAGTCCGCTGCCTGGATCCAGGGTCATCCCATAGTGGCTAAGTGGAAGTCCAGAAAGGACCTAAAAAGTCCTTGGTCTAGCTGGGCCTGGTGGTGCACACTTGTAATCCCAGTACTTGGGAGGCTGAGACAGGAGGATCCGGGTTCATGGCCAGCCTCAGCTACTTAGTGAGGCCCTCCGCAACTTAGTGAGACCCTGTTTCAAAATAAAGAATAAAAAATAGGGCTGGGGGTGTAGCTCAGAGGTAGAATGCCCCTGGGTTCAATCCCTGGTACCACACACACAAAAAAGTCCTTGGTCTGACCAAAGCGGTGGTTGATACCATTCTGCCTATTGGCAAGGGATGGCTGAAAGACCTCCGCGAGGGGGACAGCTGGGCACAGATGAAGTGAGTGCTATTGTTATCTGTTTTAGGCTTCCCAGCACTAGTCTGGAGTCTCTAGGTAGGAATGGGAGGAAAACAGAGTAGGCGCACTCCCTTAGGCCTCATGATGAGGAATTTTGGAAAGGTTTATATAGGTGATTATGGATTCACGGTAACCCCAGGAAGGTTGCGCACTCTGTGCAAGGTAAAACGGCCGACCTTCAGAAAAGACTGGCCATGAGAAGGCTTACTAGATCCAGGCATCACCCAGTGCATTGGGATCAAGTCACAGGCAGCCCAGAACATTCAGACCATTTCCCTTGCATTGACACTTGGCTCCAGTTGGTTCAGAACCCCCCACCCCCATGGCGTGGGGTCCAGTCTCCCAGATCTTAGTCGCCAAAAGGCAGGGCTCCAGTGGTCAGTCAGGAAATCAGAGGCAGCAACCAGGTACCATTTGGCACCCAACTACTTCCCATTTGGAAAGTCCTCCAGAGGAACCAGACCTGCTACCACCGTGTGTCTCCCGGACACTGCAGCAGCTTCCAGCAACACTGGCACCTTTGGCACCTCCACACCTATCACTGCCTCCTGGCCCATCCAACCAGCCATCCAGTCTGGTGAGCAGGACCCCAACTCCACCATCCTGTGACAGCCCCACAGCAACATCTGATTGGATCACAAATAAGTACTCCCCTCTACCACCACCACTATGCCCACCGCTGTCAACATGAGCATTGACCAGCCCTACTTGGAGCTATTCAGGAAATTCTACTGCTATCTAGTGGCCAGTTCCTTCTAAGGAAGGCTCAGGGCGTCTCCACCATGGACAGACATGGACAGTTGCAGCCTAGTTCACTGACGGTTGTGTATTAACCTTTTACTACAATAGATCTCCTAAATTAGAAACATCATACTCCCTCCTTTACTGAGAAACAGCAGGCCCTGACTGACCTCCGGTTCATCTTCCAAATGTACAATCCCACTTGGCCTGATTGTTTTCAGCTTCTCCTGACTCTTCTCAGCACTGGAGAAAGATGTTGTGCTCTGCAAGCAGCAGGCCACTGGGCTGAGAAAAATGCTGCAGCAAAAGCCCTAAACCCTCAGGCTTATGCTCAAGAATGGATGCCAGCAACATACTCCCATTGGAATCCAAATAATCCCAGAGACATGGCAAAACTGGAGACATAACAAGAAGTGCTCCTCCAGGGGCTTTGGAAGGGGGGCACCAAGGCCATCACCATTGCCAAGGTTGGGGAGGTCATTCAAAAGCCTGATGAGAGCCCCAGTGGCTGTTATAAGTGGTTCCATTTGACCCTGAGGCATCCCAAAACCAGCAAATGGTTAGCACCATCTTCGTTGGTCAGAGCACTAGTGACATCAATCACAAGCTACAGAATCTGGAGGGATTTGAGGTAGCAAACAAAGTCTTCATTAACCAAGACACCAAAGAGAAACAGAAAGTAGATTGGAAAATGCAAAATAAGATGACCTAATCACACAGCACTCTGTGATGAACCAAACCAAAAACCAACTGTTCAAGGGTCCCCTTGTCCCCAATGCCCAGGGCAACCCAAGGGAAAGAGGACTCCTCTCTGACATGACTAATGTGCATTCTGCAAGGAAATTGGGCACTAGAAGAATGAATACCCTAAGAGAGGTCGAGGGCTCCATGCATAGTCATCAGGCTCCTCCCCGGCTCTTCTGGCAGTTGCCCAGGCTGGTTTGTTTGATGACTGAAGAGGACTCCAAAGCCTGCAAGGGACCCATGGTCCAAATGACAGTGGGGGGGGGGG
>PVJS01024571.1:0-28554 GCA_004027185.1 Glis glis
GTGCCCATGTTGCTTTACTGTGTGTGTGTGTGTGTGTGTGTGTGTATGTGTGTGTGTGTGGTATTGGAAATGGAACGGAGGGGCATTCTTCCTCCAAGCTACACCCCCAGCCTTATTATATTTTTTATTTGGAAACAGGATCTCACTAAGTTGCTAAGACCCTCACTAAGTTGCTGAGGCTGTCCTTGAACCTGCGATCCTCCTGTCTCAGCCTTCCAAGTACTGGAATTATAGATGTGCACCACCATGCCAGGGTTTGCTTTACTGTTAAACCTTTCGGTCGTTCCCCATTATTCTCAGACAAGATCCAAAGTTTCTGACACAGCATGAAGTACCCTCATGGCTGACCCTCACTCTCTGTGCCAGCTTTATTACCTACCACACCCTACCACCAACCCCCAAACCCCCCCCTATGGTACTGGGGATTGAACCCAGAGGCATTCTACCTCTGAGCTACATCTCTAGCCCTTTTTTAAATTTTTGCTTTGATACAGAGACCAGTCTCTCACTAGGTTACTGAGAGTCTCACTACGTTGCTAAGGCTGGTCTTGAACCTGAGATCTCCTTTCTCAGCGTCCCAAGTACTGGGATTACAGGAGTGCACCATCATGCCCAGCTCAACCCCAAAATCTTACCCTCCAGCCTCCTGCAGCTCTCTAGCTGTGCCACGTTCCTGTCACTTTCTGGTCCTGCTACTCCCCTTCCCTTGTCCCTTTCACCTGTCAAACCAGGTTCTACCATCGTCTCTGCTCAGATGCACCTCTTCCACAGAGTCTGTGTTGATGTTCATCCCAGGATAGACCAGGTGCCCTCCCTCTCCCCAAAGCATCTGATACTTTCTCCCTGTCTTCCTCCCTGTCTCCCTCCCTCCCTCGGTGTTAGTTCCCTGAGAGCACTGAATGCCCACCACAGTGACTGGCACAGAGTAAGCACTTAACAGAACCCTGGCAACTTCTACTCCATCGAGTAAGATTACTTAATAGTTATATCACTAACATTTTGATTGAAGTAAAATTCAGCTATTCAAAATTATATGGCAAGCTGGGCATGGTGGCACATGCCTATAATCCCAATACTAGGGAGACTGAGACAGGTGGATCGCAGATTCGAGGCCAGCCTCAGCAACTCAGTGAGATCATGCTTCAAAATAAAAAATAAAATAAGGCTGGGGGTGTTGCTAGGAGGTAGAATGCCCCTGGGTTCAACCTCCAGTACTAAAAAAAATTATATACACACACGCACATAAAGCAAGAAAACCAGTTAGAAGCGGGCACTTCTGGAGAACAAGATGGGGAACAGGGCAGGGTGGGCTGTGCAATGGCTTGCTGCTTTTCCCTAATAGCTGTTCTATATTATGTGAAGCTTTGACACATGGATGTTACTGGAACCAAAACACTTTTTAAAAGCTATTAAATTAGTTCCAATCAGAAGTTTAAAAGAAGCCCGAGGGCCGGGCGTGGTGGCGCACGCTTGTAATCCCAGTACTTTGGGAGGCAGAGACCGGAGGATCCGGGTTCATGGCCAGCCTCAGCTCTCTCGCTCTCTCTCTCCCTGTCTCTCTCTCTCTCCCTGTCTCTCTCTCTCCTTAGTGAGGCCCTCCGCAACTTCATGAGACCTGGTTTCAAAATAAACTATAAAAAATAGGGCCGGGAGTGTAGCGCGGAGGTAGAACGCCCCTGGGTTCAATCCCCGGTACCACAAAAAAAAAAAAAAAAAGAAGCCCGAGGGAGAAGGGAAAGAAACAAAACACTTCATCTTATATAAATTAGGAATGTGAAGAACAAAACAAATGAATTCAGCAAGGAGTCCTTGCCAAAGCATGTGGGGAAGCCACATACATGTTTTGCTGCCCTCTGGTGCTGTAACAATGGAACAACAGCACAGGAGACCCCAAAATGACCATGGTCAGTGCTACCTCTAAGCACTGGCAATGCGTCAGTGTTCTAAGTGCCTTTCTCATTTAACCCCCAAACAATCCTATGCATTAGGCACTTTTACCATCTTAAGTTCACAAGCAAGAAAGCTGAGGCATGAGTGAGGCAAAGTAATTTGTCCAAGGTCTCTCAGCTCTTAACTGGAAGCACACAGCTTCTACCTCAAGAGCACGCTACAAATGATCTGTTCTGGAGTAAAACTAACATCAAGCCTACTCTGATGCTTTGGAAAGACAAATCGAGGTACATGGAAGTGTTCAGTGGCTTCAAAACCCATGATGTTTACAGCACGGTTTTAACAGCAGCAGGAGTGGGGAGACCCTAGAAAACATGCTCAGGACTCCCAGGGAGACCCCAGGGCTGAGGCCTGCGCCAGCCCCTCTGAGGGACATATAGCTCTGACTCTAGCCACCCTCCCATGTTCTAGACTTACGTTCCCAACTGAAGGCCAGAACTGCTCCCCAAATGTCTACCCCTCATCTGCTCACCTCCGTTTTCTGTGTCCTGTGTTAATACTCTGCTTATCCCAACACCCTCCTGAGCAAAGAACCTCAGTGCTTTCCTCTTCCTTCCGACAAATCCCCGAACCTAATGAGGTGTGGAGTCCTACAGAGAAGACAGCACATGGCTCTCACCTACCCACCCTCTCCCTTGCTGCCTCCAGGAACAGGTCCCAGCTACTCTTGTCTCCTCCAAGACTGTGCGTGGTCGCGCCCTGGCCAGAGCCCTACACCAGATCCTCTGTCACCACGCCCGCTGTTTCCATGTGTGCTGCATACCACATTTACCTCTGCTCCAACTGCCCTGGACACCCACTCATGGCCCCAACAACACTGCAAGCACTTTCAAACCTCTAGTCTGTACAGGACTCTCTCCCCATCTGTTCAACTCCTCCCTCTCAACTGGCAACTCATAACATATTAATAAACTTCAATGCTTATTTTAAAATAAAACTTCCCGAGCCAGGCATGGCAGCGCATGCCTGTAATCCCAGTACTTGGGAGACTGAGACAGAAGGATCACAGGTTCAAGGCCAGCCTCAGCAACTTAGAGAGGTCCCTCAGCAACTTAGTTAGACCCTGTTTCAAATTAAAAAGGTCTGGGGGTGTAGCACAGAGGTAAAATGCCCCTTGGTTCAACCTCCAATACCAAAAACAAAAGCAACATCCCTTAATCCTTCTCCCCAACCAGCTGCTACCTTCTCTCTTCCCTCAGAGTCACACTTCTCTGGAGAGTTACCTATACTTATGAAAGCTTCATTTCCTAACCCCCACTCACACCAATCTGGTTTTTGCCCCCATCATGCCACAGTGACCTCCAGACTGACACACAAAGCATCTTTTCCAGTGTTCACTCCCTCCACACTGGCCAGACCCATCTCATTCTAAAACATTAGTTCCCGTGGGCTTCCGGGATCTCACTGCACTCCCGATTCTCGTCCTACTTTTCCAGTAGCTCCTTTGCAGTTTCAAGCTCTTCTGTGTGCCCAGTGCTGGAGTGTCTCAACTTCCAGGCCCACTTCTCGCCCCTGCGCCCCCAGGTAATCTGGTTCATGCTCACAACTTCACCCAGAACCTCTATGCAGATAGTCCTCAGCTTGGTACCTCCAGCTAGACTTCACTCAACAGCCACATACATGAGTCAAAGGCACTTCAAGCTCAACATACCAAAGAGTGAATTCCCGTTCTTCCCTGCACAAACCTCCTTCTCTTCTGGTGCTCCTATCTCATGGAATGGCCCAACCATCCATCCATGCAGCAAAAGCTCCAAGTCTGGGTATTGTCCTTTGCACTTCTGCAGTCAATCTTGCCCCATGGCCCCCTGCCATACCCTGTCCTCCACAAAGTAGGAGAGAAATATTTCCAAAATGCAAATCAGATGATGGTAATTGATATTCAAAATCAACTGCTCTAGCCGGGCATGGTGGCACACGCCTATAATCCCAGTATTTGGGAGGTTGAGACAGGAGGATCGCAGGTGAGACCCTGTTTCCAAATAAGAAATAAAATCAGACTGGGGGTGTAGCTCGAAGGTACAATGCCTCTGAGTTCAATCCCCAGTACCACAAAAAATAAATGAATAAATAAATAAAAATCAACTGCTCTTTGGAGAAAGATCAAGGCCCTTCCTATAGTGGCCAAGGTCCTGTGGCTTGGTTCCAGCCTCCCTCTCTAGCCTCACTCCCCAGCCCCTCTGTTCGACACACACCTTCCTTCCAGTCTCTCAAATGTAATCTGCTCTCTCCCCATGCAGGTCCTTTGATCAGGCTACTCCCCTCCTTGACATCTCTTCCCTCCCCTGCATTCCAACTAATTCCTACTTTCCCTTTAGAATTCAGATTATTTATACCCTCCTTCACTTAGTAAACAGCTACTGAATGCCTACCACATGCCACGTGCTGTGCCAGGCACCAGGGGTACACAGCAAATAAAACAGACAAAACAGACAAGTGCCTGCCTCAAGGTGCTGTAATCTAGGGTGATAAAGAGTGGGATTTAAAGCCAGAGGTTTCCTTGGGAAAGCCTTCCCTGACTGGAGCAAAGTCCCCTATTTATAAGAACACATACCTCACCTTCATAAAACTCACCATTGTTACAAATAGTCATGTAAACATGTGATTACAATTGATGCCCGGCTCTGCTTTTGGACCCTGCATTCTAAGACTGCAGGGGCTCCCTTTGCTGTTCAACACTAACTCCCCAGTGCCTAGCACTAAGCCTAGGGCATAGTAGAAACCCACCACACATTTGTTGCATAACTAAATGAACTTTGCAACAAGCAGCCAGCACAGATAGCAACTCCCTCTGTGTAAGGTTGTGGCCAACAGGGTGAGCACTGGCTCCCTCTGCTGGACTCCTATGGTACTTCCCACAAACTACACTGCCTCTGTACTGAGCACTCTCTTATTGTGGTACTTGTCTCTCACTAGATAAGGAGCTCTATTGTTGTCTCTGTACTCAGCACAATGCCTGGCATGGAGCACATACTCTATAAGTGATTACTGCATGAAGGACTCTCTCATTTGGGGATTGGGAGTTTGGGGGACTGAACCCAGGCTCTCTCACACATGCTATGCAAGCACTACCACTGAGCTACACCCCTAGCCCTAACATACTTTTATATGCATCCATCACATGCCAGAACTAAGCTAAGTACATTATACTTATTATCTTATCTTCACAACACTCTATAAGGTAGGTCTGATTATGCCCACTTTACAGAAAGGGAAAATACTTGATTGACATAAATAACCCATGAACACTGTTCAATAGTTCTGATTTCAGTCATTTGAACACTACCATCACAAATTTTGCCATAGTACATATCCCATTTACTGAATATTTTCACTGTGACCACAAAACAGCTCCGAGTGTTCTTATGTTCTTAATCTTGTGAAAAGCAAAACACCATTCTGAACCAGGCATAGTGGTACATGCCTTTAAACCCAGTACTTGGGAGGCTGAAACAGGAGGATTGCAGGTTCAAGGACAGCCTCAGCAACCTAGTGAGACCCTGTTTCAAAACAAAAAAATAAAAAAGGGCTGGGGGTGTAGCTCAGAGGTAGAATGCCCCTGGGTTCAATCCCCAGTACCACACACACACACACAAAGCCACCATTCTGATATGGTTATGTTTTATATATTTATATAGTACCTAACTATCAAAGTGAAAGGTGCTCTGAAATCAACTCTCATTCCTGCTGTTTCCAGAGCTGCTTGCTATTCTCATTAAACCCCATTTCTTTCAGTTTTATGGCTAAAACATCTTATGACAAAAAAACTCCAGCAAGGTGTGGTGGCACACACCTGTAATCCCAATACTTGGGAGGCTGAGAAAGAAAGATCGCAGGTTCAAGGACAGCCTCAGCAACTTAATGAGGCCCATATCAACTTTGTGAGACCCTATTTCAAAATAAAAACTAAAATAGGGCTGGGGGTGTAGCTCAGAGGTAGAATGCCCCTGGACTCAATCCCCAGTACCACAAACAAAACAAAACAAAACTCCAAAATCTCCCCTAAGGATCCATGTCTGTTAGAACAACCATCTGGCCTCTAGCAGGTCTGAGGGGATTCTCTCTGCTCAGCTGAAAGCAACAATTGAGCAGTAGTATGAACACCATGAGATTGGAATGACAGGAACAGGCACTCCCCCTCAACAGATTGCTCTAGTGTACATGTATGACGAGGAAACTCAACAGACCTGAAACACCCCTGCAACTCCCTTCCTACCCCTGCAACTCCCTTCCAACTTCTTATCACCACAGCACATTGCATAAAGTGATTAGAAAAGCATGTGATTAGCCCAATTGTTTTCTGATTAGAATGCACATTTAGAGAGTTTTCACTTCTGTTAAGCTAAAGTTTACAATTCATTCGACAAATATTTGTTGAACACCCTGTGTATAATGTGTATGCTAGGCAGTAGTGATGACAGTCTGAGGAAAAATATAGTATCAATTGGTAAAAATATAGTATCAATACCAACTGCTACTACCATACAATAGTATGTTATGGTTTAGATCTTAAATGTCCCCCAAAGGCTCATATGCTAAAGACTTAGGTCATCAGCCTGTAGTGCTACTGGGAAGTGGTAAAACCTTTAGGAGGTGGGGCCTAGTGGAAGGAAGTTAGGACACTGGGGGCGGGACCTTGAAGGGGCTATTGGGACCCTACCCCCTTCCACATTTCCAGGCCTCCATGAGCTGAGCAGCCTTGTGCCCCTACATGCTCCCCACCATGATCTTCTGCCTTGCCACAGGCCCAGAAGCAATGGAACCAATCAACCATGGTCCGAAACCTCTGAAAATGTGATTGTTTATCTCAGGTATTTTGTCACAATGATGGAAATGTGACTAACACATAGTGCTATTAGTAAGAGCTAACATGAGCTGGGCATGGTGGCGTACGCTTGTAATCCCAGTACTTGGGAGGCTGAGACCAGAGGATCCAGGTTCGCGGCCAGCCTCAGCTATTTAGTGAGGCCCTTCGCAACTTAGTTAGACCCTGTTTAAAAAATAAAAGAATAAAAAATAGGGCTGAGGGTGTAGCTTGGAGGTAGAATCCCCTAGGTTCAATCCCCAGTATCGCAAAAAAAAAAAAAAAAAGAGCTAATGTTACATATTTACTCTGCACCATCACCATGCTAACTACCCCTCATACAACACCTAGGGGCTAGGTACTGTCGTCATCTCCATCTTACAGGTGAGATAACAAACATTCTGAAAGGTTTTAAGTAAGCTGCACAGGTAACTTGGCTGTGATGTTTTGAAGTCAACATCTTAAAGCCAAGGATTAGGTAGCTGGCCTAATCATGTAATTATCCCAAGTCACACTGTACTGCAGCTGTCTGGAGAGTTTTTCAATCTACATCTTCAGCCCTGACCAATGTCCCCTTAAACCCATAACATCAGCAGAGGAGACCTTTAGGGGTGTATGTTCAACTGAATCTTGTGTGGAATTCCAAGTCACAACACAGATAACAAGGCCTTGCTCTGGAGGAAGTGAGAGTACACCTCATTCCTCTGTGAGCTCCTGAACCGCCCAAAGGTTCCTCAAGTTTAAAAAACCCCAGCAGAAACCTTTCAATCTACATTCAAACCCCACCAAAACTTAACATGAATCCAATATTACAATTTTAACTCCTGCACGTTACAATACAAAACTTTGACTAGTCAACACTGCTCCACTCCATGTTTCTCAATTTGTTCTTTCTCTCCCACCAAGGAGGGCCTTTGCAAATATGGAGAAAACCAGGACAGGGCAGGCATTGCAAAAGACACCACAAATGCGGTATGTGTGCCAGGCATGGTCTGAACTCACCTAAGAAAATTATAAACAGAAACATGGCTTTTTTTTTTTTTTTTGGTGGTGGTGGTGGTACTAAGGATTGAACCTAGGGGCATTTTATCTCTGAATGCTACCTCTGAACACTACTACAGGGGGGTAGCTACACCCCCAGACCTATTTTATTTTTTATTGAGAAACAGGGTCTCAATAAGCTGCTGAGGGCCTTGCTAAATTGCTGAGGCTGTCCTCAAACTTGCAATCCTCCTGTCTCAGCCTCCCAAGTACTGGGATTACGGGTGTGTGCAACCAAGCCTGGCTGAAACAAAACTTTTTAATGTTAACAATGATAATAGCTACCATGTGAAGGGCCTTTAGTGGGCATAATATGATTTCACTGGATCCTTACAATGGTCCCCTGAGGCAGGCATTATAATTCCCTTTCTACAGATAGGTAGAGCCAGGGAACTCACTGCTGCCTGTGATCTTACTTTTGAGCTAAGCTAATTTTATTAGAAGGTACATCCAGCACCGGGCGTGGTGGCGCACGCTTGTAATCCCAGTACTTTGGGAGGCGGAGACCGGAGGATCCGGGTTCGCGGCCAGCCTCAGCTCTCTCTCTCTCTCTCCCCCTGCCTGTCTCTCTCTCTCTACCTAGTGAGGCCCTCCGCAACTTCGTGAGACCCGGTTTCAAAATAAAGTATAAAAAATAGGGCCAGGGGTGTAGCACGGAGGTAGAACGCCCCTGGGTTCAATCCCCGGTACCACAAAAAAAAAAAAAAAAGAAGGTACATCCAGCCAGGAATGGTGGCACACACCTGTAATCCTAGTACTAGGGAGGCTGAGACAGGAGGACTGCAAGTTAAAGACCATCCTCAGCAACTTAGTGAGACTCTCAGCAACCTTGCGAGACCCAATTTCAAAACAAAAAATAAAAAGGGTTGGGGTTATAGCTCAGAGGAAGAATGGCCCTGGGTTCAATCCCCAGTACTGAAAAAGAAAAAAAAAAGTACATCCACCTGGAGTATTCACAAATGTGGGTAGAAGCATGAGCTATCCATGAGGAAGAAATATGAATAAGCTAGATTCCATACAGCAGTTACCAAACCATCTGTGAAGGGCCAGTTAGTAAATGTTTTAGCTTTCAGGTCAGCCAGTCTGGTCTCTACTCAGTTCCACTGTTAAAGCACAGAGCAAAGCAGGGCATGGTGGCACACGCTTGTAATCCCATTACTTGGGAGGCTGAGACTGGAGGATCCGGGTTCACGGCCAGCCTCAGCTACTTAGTGAGGCCTCTGCAACTTAGTGAGACCCTGTTTCAAAATAAAGAATAAAAAATAGGGCTGGGGGTGTAGCCCGGAGGTAGAATGCCCCTGGGTTCAATCCCCAGTACTGCAAAAAAAAAGAAAAATAAAAAGCACAGAGCAGCCATATACAATATGTACGTATATGAGTGTGGCTTATTCCTTCAACCCAGATTTGGCCCTGGGGGCCATAGCTTGTCAACCCCTCTGCCACATGGCATTCAGAGAGTGGTTGGAAGACAATGGGCAATTTAACCTTAGGTTTCATTTCCTCCCTCTATTACAGGATAATGTGTCTTACTATATAGAAATATGAAAATTAGGTCAAAATAACATATCTAGTGTATCTGGCACATACAAGGCACTCAATAAATAATACTGATTACTGATTCCACTCTGGGGCAGGAAATATAAAAGATGTCATTCCAGAAAGCAAAGAAACTCTTAACTTACATACTAGATCACATGTGCGTGAACACACACACACACACACACACACACATTTTGGCCTACTGGCAAAAATGGAACATGTAGAGCACTAACAAAAGTAATGAGAGCCAGGCATGGTCGCGCATGCCTATAGTCCCAGTACTTGGGAGGCTGAGACAGGAGGACTGCAGGTATGAGGACAGCCTCAGCAACATTCTCAGAGGGAGAATGCCTCGGGGTTCAACCTACAGTACATACATACATACATAAATGCATAAATAAATGGATGGTATAAACCACCCAACTAAAAGGCAGAAATTGTGGGACTGGATTAAAATTCAAAACAAAAACTGAGTCCCTACCCTATACTGTTTATGAGATGGATTAGTTCAATGACTTAATCGATCCAACTTTATCACTAAAAGTTAAAGAACCAGACATTATGTATCCATTGATAGAAGTACAGAGCACCACCTATGAAATACTTTTTTTTTTTTTTGCGGTACCGGGGATTGAACGCAGGGGCGTTCTACCTCCGCGCTATGCCCCCGGCCCTATTTTTTATACTTTATTTTGAAACCGGGTCTCACGAAGTTGTGGAGGGCCTCACTAAGGAGAGAGAGAGAGAGAGACAGGAAGAGAGAGAGAGGGCGAGAGAGCTGAGGCTGGCCGTGAACCCGAATCCTCCGGTCTCCGCCTCCCAAAGTACTGGGATTACAAGCGTGCGCCACCACGCCCAGCCATGAAATACTTTTGCCAAGAAAAATGACCCTGAAAATAAGCCTCAAGAAAGAACTATCAACTTGAAAAAATACATGGGATAGGGTATTATGTTCAAAAACATTATGAAGATGCAATCAAAAGCAGAATGTGGAAAATTCTCACTGCTGTAATCCAAAACAACTGACCACACAACTTAGAGGAAGATTTATTTTCTCATAGTTCTGGAGATTTCAGAGGTTCAGTCCACATCAGGGCATGGTGCTGAGAAGAGAGAACAAGCAAGGGGAGGAGTGACCTTATACAATTCCCAAGGCCACGCCCCCTGGGACCCCTCCTTGGCAACCAAGCCCCACCTCCAACATGGCTGCCTGGTTTCCATGAGGGCTAGGGCAGCATTACAAATCCAAACCATTACAATAAGTGATCTGGCTTTTCCCTCAAATAAATGGTATGGGGGAAAGGAGGTTGGGCATGGAGGCACACACCTGTAATCCCAGCTATTTGGGAGGCTGAAGCAGGAGGGTTGAAAGGAGAACAGTCTGGGCAATTTAGCAAGGTCCTGACTCAAATTTTCTTTAAAAGGGCTGGGGGTCTCTCTCTCTCTCTCTCTCTCTCTCCTTAGTGAGGCCCTCCGCAACTTCATGAGACCCGGTTTCAAAATGAAGTATAAAAAAAATAGGGCCGGGGGTGTAGCGCGGAGGTAGAACGCCCCTGGGTTCAATCCCCAGTACCGCAAAAAAAAAAAAAAAGGGCTGGGGGTGTAGCTCAGTGGTAGAGTGCTTGCATAACATGGGTAAGACCTTGGGTTCAATCCCCAGTAACACACACACAAACACAAAGACAAGGAAATGGCATGGGGGGAAAAAGGGGATGGGAACTTATGCAGGTGAGAAAAGTCTTAAAAGAAATCAACAAAATGTAGTGTGTGGACCTTGTTTAGACCCTGATTTAAACCAACTAACCACTTTTGAGATGATTACAGATAAATGAACATAGACTGGGAATCAAATGTCATCAATCTGAGCAAGGCATCCCTATAATCCTAGTACGTGAGGGGGCTAAGATAGTAGGATCGCAGGGTGGAGGCCAGTGTCTGGTAACTTAGCAAGACCCCGTTTCAAAAGAAAATATGAAATGGGCTGGGGGTATAGCTCAGAGGTAGAACACTCCTGAGTGTTCAACCCCTAGTAACACACACACACACACACACACACACACACACACACACACACACACACCATAACTACTCAGGAAGCTGAGGCAGGAGGATCACTTGAGCCCAGGAGTTCAGGGCCAGCCTCAGCAACATAGCAAGACCCTGTATTAAAATAAAATACTCCAGGAAGAATGTTTAAAGGAGAAAAGGTGTAAAAGTAATCAAAATTGCAAAACGTGAACAACTGTTCAAGCTGGCAGATGGTACAAGGAGGTTCATATTTGTGAATGTTTGAAAATTTCCATTATGAAAGGCTGAAATAAAAGAGTTGCTTTAGCCAGGCGTGATGGTGCATGCCTGTAATACCAGTACTTGGGAGGCGGAGACATGAGGATCACAGCTTCAAGACCAGTCTCAGCAACTTAATGAGGTCCTCTGCAAATTAGTGAGACCCTCTTTTTTTTTTTTTGAGGTACCAGGGATTGAACCCAGGGGCATTCTACCTCTGGGCTACACCCCCAGCCCTATTTTTAATTCTTATTTTGAAACAGGGTCTCACTAAGTTGCGGAGGGCCTCACTAAGTAGCTGAGGCTGGCCGCGAACCCAGATCCTCTGGCCTCAGCCACGCAAGTAGTGGGATTACAAGCATGTGCCACCACGCCCAGCTTGTAAGACTCTGTTTCAAAATAAAAAGTAAAATAGGGCTGGGGGTATAGCTCAGAGGTAGAATGCCCCTGGGTTCAATCCCCAGCACGCCCCCCCCCACACACACACATACAAAGAGTTGCTTTTGTGTTAGCTTTCTGTTACTGTAACAAAATATGTGAGATAATCAACTTACAAAGAAAAAAGGTTTACTTTGGCTCCTGGTCTATAGGTATCAGTCCATGACTGGTTGGCCCCACTGCTTTGTGCTTATGGTGGCACATCATGGTGGGAATGTGGCACGGCAGAGCAAAACTACTCACATCATGGCCAAGAAGCAAAAGAGAGAGGAAGGAACTAAGCTCCCATGATCCCCTTCAAGGGCATACCCCAATGACCTGAAGTCCTCCTACTAGGCCCCACCTCTTAAAAGTTTCTACTACCTCCCAGTAGTGCCATGGGCTGGGGACGGACGGAGCCTTTAATATATGGACCTTTAGAGACACATCCAAACCACAGCACTATTCTTTTCTTTTCATTTTGGTTCTGGGAATTTAATGCAGGGGTACTTTACCTCCTAGCTATACTCCCAGCCCCTTTTATTTTTTATTTTGAAATAGGGTCTCACTATGTTGCTGAGGGACTCACTATGTTGCTGAGGCTGGCCTTGAACCCGTGATCTTCCTGTCTCAGCCCCCCAAGCACTGGGATTATGGGCATGTACCACACCTGACTTAGCTTTGAGGGCAGTGATTATAACTGATTCCCACTGTGTGCCCAGGGTGTAGCACAGGTGCTCAGTAAACAAGTGCTCAGTGAATGAGGAGTTCTGACTCGTTTCCTGGGCTAATGTCCATCCAGTGAGTGGGTCAAGGTGCTCATCACTCCCCTCAGAAAAAGAACTGTTAGCCATTTAAGAAGCCAACAGGTCTAAGCCCAGAGCCAGGAAGGGCCACACGGCAGCACTGAGACAAAGGACTCCAGAGGCCAGCTGGATGAGTTACCACTCCTTAAGATGCACTGCCCCTCTCACCTTCCCAGACCTGTTGAACCCAAGCATGACCATGCAAGCTCCATTAGGCAACAAAATGAGAAAGACAAGAAGTATAAGAAGTAACATGTATCTCTTCTAAGTAGAATTGAAATTTTGGGGGTGTGTGTGTGTGTGTGTGTGTGTGTGTGTGTGTGTGTGTGTCACTGGGGATTGAACTCAGGGGCATTCTACTTCTGAGCTACACCCAGTCCTATTTTTATTTTTATTTTGAAGCAGGGTCTCGCTGGGTTGATGAGAGCCTCACTACTTGCTGAGGCTGTCCTCGAATCTGCAATCCTCCTGTCTCAACCTCCCAAGTACTAGGATTACAAGCGTGCGCCCACACACACACACCCGGCTCAGAATAGAAGTTTTAAGAGCCATGCATTCATCTGCCCTCTGCACATGTTCCAGATAGAGACTGCTCCTAAAAATCCTGGACCACAGAAATATAAAGCAAAGCCTCAACTGACCCATGATGGCCATACAGTATAAGCAAAAAAATAAATAAATTTCTATCACAAGCCACTGATATTTGGAATGGTTTCTACGCCAATATGAGATATGTTAGGCAGAATTCTAAAGATGCTCACCTACCCCAAAATTTCTATCCACTGATTATTCACTTAAACACAAAATGGGAACTGCTATGGATTTTGTAGGTGTATTTAAAGCCCCAAGTCAGTTGACCTTAAAAGTCATGGGTTATGCAGGTTGGCCTGACCTTTAATAGCAGAGAGTTTTCTCTGGCTGATGGCTGAAGAAGAGGTCAGAGAGACCTGAAGCTGAGGACTCCACATTCCATTGCTAGTTTAAATGTGGAGGGGGCCACATGAGAAGAAATTCAGGCAGCTGTGATGAACAGAGCAGCCCTTGGCAAATAGCAAGAAAATGGAGACTTCAGTCTTACAACCACAAGGAACTGGATTCTGCCAACAGCATGAATGAGCTTAGAAGCAGATTCCTCGCCAGAGCCTCTGGCAAGAGCTCAGTCTGGCCAATACCTTCCTTCGTCTTGACCTCAGGAGACACCAAGCAGAGATCCCAGGCAGACCACCCAGACTTCTGACCTGTAGAACTATCAGCTAATAAATGGGTGGTGTTTTAAACCCCTATGGGTTTATGGTAATTTGTTATGCAGTCATAAAATACTAAGGTAAGCCAAGTGCAGTGGCGCTTTTGCCTGTAATCCCAGTACTTGGGAGTCTGAGTGAGACAGGAGGATCGTAGATTCACAGCCAGCCTCAGCAACTTAGTGAGGCTCTCAGCAACTTTAGCAAGACCCTGTTTCCAAACAAAAAATAACACAGGGGATAGAACTGGGGATGTAGCTGAGAGAGAATGACCCTGGGTTCAATCCCCAGCACCACACACACACACACACACACACACACAAATTAATTAATTAATTAATTAAATACTAAGGTATATATGAGAAATCTGGCACAGATTGTCCATGCTACTATAATGAATAAAATGTAATTCACTTAATACTGTTCCCAAATTCAGAAAAGGTTTAAATCATGAAGCATTCTCCTCATCAAAAGTTAAAAAAAAAAAGTCAAAGTTGCCTAATGTGGTGACAGTCACTTGCTTAATACATAGGGAAATAGCATGGCTAAATTCCCATTCCTGGGATGGCCCACCTTGAGTTCCTTTATTACTGATTAGCCACAGACCTACACACTTTAGAAGTACATGCAGTACTGAACAGTCTCACTCACAGAGCTACAGTGAAAGTTTCTAGAGATCTATGACTTGCTCTTCTATTCCACTAAGAACCCCTGGCATGGTCCTAAATACATATTAGGCACTCAAAACAAAACAAAATCTGTCATATTAAAATAAATATTTTCAATATTTGATTGGTCTTGATTATCCTCAAATGATCAAGGGTTTGTTGTGAATTACCCAAAAGAACTCAGCGAGGAGATGTAGGATCTCCTGAATCACTCTGGCCATCAAGACAAGTGCGGCCTTACCTTCGCATCTGGCACCTGGGCCCCAAGGCTGCTGAGGCCCGCGATGGAGTAGAAGGCAGATTCCAAGTTTGTGAAGGGGCGGTCCAGCGAGGCTTTCAGTCTCTCCACGTCATGCTTGGTGAGGTAGTGAGTGGGCGTCAGAGCCTGGGTGCCGGCTATGATTGTCAGGGCCAGCAGGAAGACAGTGCTTGAACCTTGGAGGGAAACAAGTAATTAAACACACTCCTCACGACTCCAGAGTTCTACAGGTAGTCCCAAGGAAGAGGACCAAAACACATGGAGAAAGGAGAAGAACTTGGGGTGGGGGTTAACCTCAAGAAGAGACTTGGAGAGTGCTGAGCCTGGTCTTCAACTGTCAGAAGGACAGTCCTCCCAGCAGCTCTGGGTATCTAAAGCACAGCGCTCCTCACACCATTCCATTTATTAGCAATGTGGCCATGGCAAAGTTACTCAGCCAGGGCCTCAGCTTCCTCAAGAGTCAAGTGGGACAATAGCAGTATCATCCTCAGGGTTGTTATGAGAGCATAGAAAGACCTTAGCAGAATGACTGGCGTAAGTCAGAAGATGGTCACCTTCCTATAGTGCTCTGTGCAAAGAGGAATAAAACATTGCTTTTTCAAACAAACAACAAAAGAATGACTGAAGAATGACTGGCACACACCAAGTCTATTATAATGTCAGCGACTACTTCTATGTTAACATGATCGTTGTTGTATCTACCCATAGCATTCTATTCTTGTCCTATGTGATATTTTTCACAACTATGATAGTGTGAGATCTGATTTCTTTGCTAAACTTTAAGTTACATGAGGATAAAGACTGTTTCTGTAGTTCATCCCAGAATTTCCATGTCTTGCAAAGTGCCTGGCACATGTAGGTACTGAGTAAGTATTTGCCAAATAAATAGAAAGAAAAATTAGCCCCCATCTATGATGCCCCAGGGCATAGGAAGCTGTACAAGTGTTCGTTTCTATTTTTTTTTCATTTAAAAAACAAGACAGTTGGCACATGCCTGTAACCCCGTACTTGGGAGGCTGGGACAGGACGATCACAGGTTCATGGCCAGCCTCAGCAACTTAGCAAGACACTGTTTCAAAATAAAATATAAAAAGGGCTGTAGGTCTATGTAGCTCAGAATGCCCCTGGGTTCAATTGCCAGTACCAAAAATAAAAAAACAAAACCAAAATTTTTGAATCGGTTGCTTCATGATAAAGTGAATTGTCTGCACCCAAGTAAAAAGAAGTAACAAGCAATCATGAAGCTAACATTAATGGTCTTAAATTCATTGCCTGTAGTGGCAAATTTAGTTTGAACTCGAATCCCTTAAGAAAGGTATTATATCCACTTTACAAATAAGAAAACTGAGGACCACAGTAGTTTGCACACAGCCAATCTTGGACTCAAACCCAAGTCTAACACTATAGGGTTCACACTCCACTATTTTTTTGAGATTTATAAAAGGGATGCCTACATTAGCAGTAACTCAGAGAACCATTCTTCTATGAACATTCATTCCATTTAAGTTCTTGTGTGTTTTAACCTAAAGAATGTTAAAGTGAAGCCGGGCGTGGTGGTGCACGCTTGTAATCCCAGTACTTTGGGAGGCGGAGACCAGAGGATCCGGGTTCGCAGCCAGCCTCAGCAGGCTTGCTCTCTCTCTCTCTCTCTCTCTCTCTCTCTCTACTTAGTGAGGTCCTCTGCAACTTTGTGAGACCTGGTTTCAAAATCAAGTATAAAAAATAGGGCTGGAGGTGTAGCGCGGAGGTAGAACGCCCCTGCGTTCAATCCCCGGTACCGCAAAAAAAAAAAAAAAAGAATGTTAAAGTGAAGGAAGGAAGAAAGGAGGAAGAAGGAAGGAAGGAAGGAAGGAAGGACAAGGGATGTAGCTCAGTGGTAGAGTGCTTGCCTCACAAGTGCAAGGCCCTGGGCTCAATTCCCAGCTCTATAAACAAATCCAAAACAAACAAAAAACACAAAGAGATCTATAACGTGGATTATAGTGAATGCTACTATGTGTCAAGCACTATTTTAGGTGTTAAAATACAGCAGAAACCACCCCCCCTTCTCATGGAGCTTAGTATAATCTAGTGAGAAAAGAAAGACATTTCAGGAAATAATTAAAAAACATGATTTATCATGTTGAAAGGTAAAAAGTGTGGGAAAGAAAAGTGAAGCACAGAAGGGATATGTGAGCCGGGCGTGGTGGCGCACGCTTGTAATCCCAGTACTTGGGAGGCTGAGACATGAGGATCCGGGTTCGTGGCCAGTCTCAGCTACTTAGTGAGGCCCTCCACAACCTAGGGAGACCCTGTTTCAAAATAAATAATAAAAAGTAGGGCTGGGGGTGTAGCCTGGAGGTACAATGCCCCTGGGTTCAATCCCCGGTATCATCAAAAAAAAACCAAAATTTAGGCTGGGCGTGGTGGCGCACGCTTGTAATCCCAGTACTTTGGGAGGCGGAGACTGGAGGATCCAGGTTCGTGGCCAGCCTCAGCTCTCTCTCTCTCTCTCCCTGTCTCTCTCTCTCTCTCTACCTAGTAAGGCCCTCCGCAACTTCGTGAGACCCGGTTCAAAATAAAGTATAAAAAATAGGGCTGGGGGTGTAGCGCAGAGGTAGAATGCCCCTGGGTTCAATCCCCGGTACCGCAAAAAAAAAAAAAAAAAAGAAGGGATATGTGGGAGCTGGGCACAGTAGCGCATGCCTGTAATCCCAGTACTTGGGAGGCTAAAATAGGAGGACTGCATGATCGAGACCAGCCTCAGCAATTTAGCGAGACCCTGTTTCAAAATAAAAAATAAAACAGGACTGAGGTATAGCTCAGAAGTAGACCACCCCTTGGTTCAATCTCTGGTACCACACACACACACAAAAAAAAGGATATGTGGAAGGGTTGCATTTTAAATAAGAGAGTCTGTAAAGGGCCAAGAAAGATATTAAGTGTAGACCTGAAAAAGAAGGAGCAAGTCATGAAGATATTTGGGAAGGAAGTATTCCTTTGGGAAGGAAGAAAAGCAAGTTAAAGACTCAATCAGTAGTATATAAGGTTATTTTTTTAAAATCAGCAAGGCCAGTATGGCCAGTGAGATAAGAGCAAGGGTGACAGACAGCAGAGGCAAATCCAGGGGGCCTTGTATGCCACTGAAGGGACTCTGACTTATACTGAACAAGATGGGAGTTGCTAGAAAGTTCTGAGCAGAGGAGTAACTTTACATATACTATGTAGAGAATAGACAATACTGAATAGAGAATAGACTATGCAGGAGCAAGGACAGAAAGAGGTATATATTAGGAGACTATTAGCCATAATCCAAGTCAATAGATGAGGGTGCTCAGAACCTGGGCAATAGCGGTAGAGGTGGTAAGGAGTGGTCAGAGTCTGGCTAGAATTCAAAGTTAAAGCCTATCAGATTGCTAATGGATAGAAAGGTGTAAGACAAAGAGGCGTCAAGGTAGTAATGCCAAATCCCCAAGTAGTGTACACAAATGTACTCAATATTGCAATCCACAGTGAATGACTACGACTAGCATTTTCCCAGCTAGATTGTAAAAATCCCTAGCACAGGATCTGCATCAGAATCCTCATCTTCTTCTTTTTTTTTTTTTTTTTGCGGTATCGGGGATTGAACCCAGTGCGTTTTACCTCCAAGCTACACCCCCAGCCCAATTTTTTGTACTTTATTTTTTTTTTTTTTTGCGGTAGCAGGGATTGAACCCAGGGGTATTATACCTCCGAGCTACACCCCCGGCCTTATTTTTTAACCTTTATTTTGAAACCGGGTCTCATGAAGTTGCAGAGGGCCTCACTAAGGAGCTGAGGCTGGCCGCGAACCCGGATCCTCCGGTCTCTGCCTCCCAAGTACTGGGATTACAAGCGTGCGCCAACACGCCCGGCTTTTTGTACTTTATTTTGAAACCGGGTCTCACGAAGTTGAGGAGGCCTCACTAAGTAGCAGAGGCTGGCAGCAAACCCGGATCCTCCGGGTCTCCGCCTCCCAAGTACTGGGGATTACAAGCGTGAGCCACCATGCCGGGCGTAGAATCCTCATCTTCTCACCGTGTTAGCAATACCTATTTGGCAAAGATTTGAGCACTTAACATATGTCAAGAAGGTCCGAATTATGCTAAGTACTTTGCATGCCTTGAGTTATCAAATGATCACAACATCCAAGTGAGGTGGATATTTTCTGCATTTTTTTCCCTTTGAAACAGGGCCTAAGTTGCTGAGGCTGACCTCGAACCCGCGATCCTCCTGCTTCTGCCTTCCAAGTACTGGGATTACAGGTTTGCACCACCACATCCGGCTTATTTTCTGCATTTTACAGACAGAGAAACTGAGGCTCAGAAGTAGTTACCAGCCTCTGCCCTACGTCACATAACTAACTGAATTCTGACTTAAACCACTTTACTATCCCTCACTTCTCAAATAGTGAAGCGGTCAACCCATTCATTGTTACTTTGAGCAAGGTACTACAAGGTTGGAATCCCTGGGATTCCAACCTCTCATCTGTGCAATGGGAACAAGGGTACACATCCAAGTTGGGGTGAAAAGACATGAGATTCCATCCTGCAGTGCCCACTCAATAACCACCAAAGCAGTGCTAACTTGGTGCCACGTGCTATCCTAAAGTATACAAGGCGATTATCTCATTTAATACGGCAACTCTATGAAGCAGACAATGCACTAACTTGTCTTACAGATGAGAAACTGGGGTGCAGAGATTAAGTAACTGGCGCTAGATCACAAAACGAATACGTGGCAGACTACGAGTTTGCACCCAGAGTTCGGACTCCAGAACACAGGCTCTAAGTTCCCAGAGAAGACTGAATGATTCTCTTGGCCCTGTCACTGGACAGGAAGAGACAGACCAAAGGATGGATGGAGGGTTTAGCCAAATGTTCCCACGAAGTAAGGGTCGGCAGGGGAACGATCTTAGGCCGCCCACGGGAGTCAAATGAATGGGGGAAGCCAGGCCCAGGGTGAGGCGCGGTGCAGTCCCCCGGCTGGGCCTCGCGGGGACCCGTAGCCCCACGCTGCACCCCCGACACACCAGCCCTGTGCTCGCGGGCACTCCCCCAGCTCGCAGCCTTCGGTCAGACCCTCGACCCCGAAAGAGCCCGAGCCCATGCCCCTGCCCCGCAGGGGAAGGGGATCCCGCCCGGGCTCCCGAGTGGCCGGGACTAGCCTCCCGCGGGCCAGGGCCTGCTCCCCACGGCGTGAGGGCCGCGGAGCCGCGCTGTCGAGCCATGCGCAACGCCTTACCCGGCGGCGCCATTCCTCCGAGCAGGTCCCACCGGAGCCCAAGCAGCCCGCAGACTTCCGCTCGGAAAAGTGGCTCCACGAGCGCGCCGGAGGGGACGCCAGGGACTCGCGGCAGGGTCTGCTGGCCGGGATGGGCTCCAGGCACAGGTCGGTGTCCGCGGTCCCGCCGGGCCTGTCGGCTCCCAGCAGCGGCGGCGGGGATTCCAGTCCCCGCTCGCGAAGGGGCCTCGCGGTTCCGGGGTACGGGCCCGCCTCCCCCCCGCAGCCCGGCGCTCTTGGAATCGACCACACGCAACGGTCCCATGGTGGGCGGTGCCTGGACGCGGTTGGACGAGGCCGCTGGGTGGGCCCGAGACGGGGCCGCCTCTGATTGGCCAATTGCGGTGATTGGTCGGCTGCTCTGTCACTCACTGGTCTCTCCGCGGCCCGGCCAGTTTTAAAGGCACGCGGGAGGGGCTAGTCGGGAGGGGAGAGTAATATTCAGAGAGGTTTAGGGATTTTTGTTTGGGGGGGGTTATTTTTTTTCCTTTTGGAAATTATGGCAGTGTCCTCCAAAAATGATCATTTCACTTGTTAGCCGACCCAGGTGAAGTTTTGAAGTTTTGTCTGATTTTCAAAACAAGTCAGCTATTACCCCATTTTTTTTTTTTTTTGCGGTACCGGGGATTGAACCCAGGGGCATTCTACCTCCGAGCTACACCCCTAACCCTATTTTTTGTTCTTTATTTTCAAACAGGGTCTCACTAAGTTGCGAGGGCCTCACTAAGTAGCTGAGGCTGGCCACGAACCCAGATCCTCCTGTCTCAGCCTCCCAAGTACTGGGATTACAAGCGTGCGCCACCACGCCCGGTTTACCCCAATTTTAAAGATTTGAAGCCGGGCGTGGTGACGCACGCTTGTAATCCCAGTACTTTGGGAGGCGGAGACCGGAGGATCTGGGTTCGCGGCCAGCCTCAGCACGCATGCGTGCGCACGATCGCTCGATGGATAGATCGATCAGTCTCTCTCTCTCTCTCTCTCTTTCTCTCTCTCTGTCTCTCTCTCTCTCTCTCTCTCTCTCTCTCTACCTAGTGAGGCCCTCCGCAACTTCGTGAGACCCGGTTTCAAAAATAAAGCATTAAAAAAAAAAATAGGGCCGGGGGTGTAGCGCGGAGGTAGAACACCCCTGCGTTCAATCCCCGGTACCGCAAAAAAAAAAAAAAAAAAAGATTTGACAGGCTCAAATCTCATCCAAGAACAATACTAACACCTAGATCCAATTATTGAACGTTTGCAATACAACCCGACAGTGTACTGAGCATTCTACATACAGTATTTCATTTACTCCTTATGACCAATCAGTAAACAATCGAGTAAGAACATGGACAAAACATTTTAATATGCTCTTCATTGAAGAGCATATAAAAAGAACACATGAGCCTGGTGTGGTGGCGCACGCTTGTAATCCCAGTACTTAGGAGGCTGAGACCAGAGGATCCAGGTTCGCGGCCAGCCTCAGCTACTTAGTGAGGCCTTCGCAACTTAGTGAGACCCTGTTTCAAAATAAAGAATAAAAACTAGGGCTGGGGGTGTAGCTCCGAGGTAGAATGCCCCTGGGTTCAATCCCTGGTACCGCAATAAATACATAAATAAATAAATAAATAAATAATAAGCCGGGCGTGGTGGCGCATGCTTGTAATCCCAGTACTTGGGAGGCTGAGACCGGAGGATCTGGGTTCGCGACCAGCCTCAGCTACTTAGGCCCTCCCCAACTTAGTGAGACCCTGTTTCAAAATAAAGAATAAAAAAAAATAGGGCTGGGGGTGTAGCTTGGAGGTGGAATGCCCCTGGGTTCCAGAGAGAGAGAGAGAGAGAGAGAGAGAAAGAAAGAGTGCTCAGGGTGTAGCTCAGAGATAGAATGCCCCTGGGTTCAATCCCCAGAACTGCAAAAAAAAAAAAAAATGAAAATGAAAACATGATCAACATCATTGTAAATTAAGCCACACATAGAGACTGCTACACATCCACTAGAATCGTTAATTTTTTAAAAAACTGTCAAATGTTGGCAAGGATGTGGAGTAATTGTAGCACTCATATACTGCTGGTGGAAATGTAAAGTTGTACTACCATTTTGGATACCGATTGGCAGCTTCTTAAAAACCTAAGGAGTCAGGCCACTTGTAATCCCAGTACTTGGGAGGCGGAGACCGGAGGATCGCAGGTTCCCGGCCAACCTCAGCTACTTAGTGAGGCCCTCCACTTAGTGAGACCCTGTTTCAAAATAAAGAATAAAAAATAGGGCTGGGGGTGTAGCCCAGAGGTAGAATGCCCCCGGGTTCAATCCCCAATATCACAAAAAAAAATTTATAAGGAAGAAAGAATAATGATACAATGAAACTGTGCAGTAACTATCATCTTAATTAAAGTATATAACTAGAACATTGAACTCTTCTTTCTGATCCTACACATTCCATCCCCTTCTCTCCCCTCTAAGAGATACCCATCCTGCAGATTACATTGTTCCCTTGTTTTTTTTTTCATACCATATATGTTATAATTTGAGGAAGTACAGTTTTGCATATTATTATATAAATTGAATTTATAGCATATTTTCCCTGACTTTCTTTTTTTCTCTCAATATTTTGAGATTTATCTGTTTTGTTGTATATAGCTACAACTCATTCATTTGTACTGCTACATAGTACTTCATTGGGTGAGTATACCAGTTTATCTGTTTTACTACTGATGGGTCATCAGATGTCTCCAGTTTTTTACCACAATAACTATTGCTATGAAGATTCTTTTTTTTTTGTTTTGTATTGTTTTTGCGGTACGGGGATTGAACCCAGGGGCATTCTACCTCTGGGCTACACCCCCAGTCCTATTTTTTATTCTTTATTTTGAAACAGGGTCTCACTATTTTGCAGAGGGCCTCACTAAGTAGCTGAGGCTGGATCCTCCTGTCTCAGCCTCCCATGTACTGGGATTACAAGCATGCGCCTTCCTAGTACACATGTAAGAGTTTTCTTGGAATACATTCCTAGAAGTACCATAGTGAGTCTTAGTATATGCTCACCTCCAACTTTACTAGATAATACCAATTCTTTCCAAAGTGGTTGTACCAATTTACACTTCCAACTGCAATTTATAAGATTTACTTTTGTTCCATATCTTTGCCAACACTTAATATTCATGCCAATATAAAACATTAAGCAAAGCCGGGTGTGGAGGTACATGCCTGTAATCCCAGTACTTGGGAGGCTGAGACAGGAGGATCACAGGTTCACAGCCAGTCTCAGCAACCTAGTGAAGCTCTCAGCAACTTAGCGAGATCCTGTTTCCAAATAAAAAATAAAATAGGGCCGGGTGTGGTGGCACACACTTGTAATCCCTGTACTTGGGAGGCTGAGACTAGAGGATCCAGGTTCGCGGCCAGCCTCAGCTACTTAGTGAGGCCCTCTGCAACTTAGTGAGACGCTGCTTCAAAATAAAGAATAAAAAATAGGGCTGGGGGTGTAGCTCGGAGGTAGAATGCCCCTGGGTTCCATCCCCAGTACTGCAATCAATCAATCAATCAATAAATAAATAAATAAAATAGGGCTGGGGGTATAGCTCATAGATAGAATGCCCCGGCACCCCCCCCCAAAAAAGGTATTATGTGCTATGGAAAAGAAAAAAAAGTAGCCAAGGGTAAGGGGGACTGATGCAGACTGGGTGGGGAGGTGCGCAACCTCTGTCTATTTCTAACAGCAGCGCAGTACTCCTCACCTATCTGCTGGGGTCCAGCCTCAGCCGGTCCAGGGGAATCCCTGAAGGAGGTGTAGGGTCGGCGGAGAATGAAGGATGAGAGACACCAAGCTTAGCAGCTGGGAGAAGGCATCTCTGCCTTGGACCCAAAGTGTGCTTTATTTATACACAACTTTTTCTGTTTTACTAATTTTAACTATCTTGTACATAAAACCTATAATATCATGAACTTAACCTTTAATGGTTTTACATCATGAATAATGAACTTAACCTTTATTTCTATTGGTAAAACTTTATCTGAACTCTACCTTAACCCTATCTTAATATCTAAGTGCTAGACTATATCTGCAATTCTAAAGGTTAACTATTAGTATTATCCTATACACTAACTACTATATTTCCTATTAACTTATTCTAGTCTAACCACTTAGCCCACAAAACCCACAAACATTACTTCTCATAATCCAGTATACAATAGGAGCACTTTAGCTTTCTATAATATCTATTTAGTTGTCTAATTAAAGCATTTTTCTGTTTTTTGGAACATAGGCACCATGGAGGGCCCCTTCTAGCCAGCCTTTGTAAAAAGAGTTCTGACATCTACCCATTTTCCATCAATGCTTACTATATGCCTTCCATCTTCAACATAAATTCCTGTATAAGGAAGTGGAGGATTGGTAGGAGGGGAAATGTATATGCCTTAGCACTAGCTCCTCTTGGGGGGTACCATAATCGTCCTCCAATTTTATAAGCAACATATGGAGGGCCCTGTACAGTGGGTACAACTTGTTTAAAACCTCCTTTACTGTTTAACCTTTGTGCAACAAGCTGACTTGGTGGTGTAATCATAGGAGCAAACAATTCCTTACTCCATAGTTTCTCAAAGAGTTCCTTATTAGTCATGTTTCTCTTAATCCTATATGTCATATTTCTTTTAGTCTCATTTCCAGTACAGATCTTAATGCATTTTCCAGTCATATTCTCATTTAAATCCTGGGTTGCTTCAAGACAGCAATCCCCTACAACAGACTCCGAATTTCCCCACTAAATCATTAACATTATTATAGTCATAATAAACATCATGAGGCATAATGGCTTTGGTTTTGCCAGAGTCTTCCAGCCCTGCGGAATTCTCTTCCCAGCTGTGACCCTGTGATACAGCAGGAATGGCGCTGCCTCCGCCAAGTCCCCAGTACCGCTAAAAAAAAAAAGAAAATACTAGTTTGTGATCCCAGAATCAGTCACACAACAAACAGGCTGGCTCCAAAGAAGACAAATCTTTGATAGTGATTAGTGAGGAAAAAAAATGTCTTTAAACAGTGTGGCAGTCTTTCTTTGTTCCCTGTTTTAGTTTGTACTTTTAGTAAACGCCTTAAGTTCTGATGTTAGGTTTTTGTAACTTTTTGTGTGCTGCCATTAACTTTGTGCTTTAGCACAATTTTAACCAAACTTCAGTCATTAGTGTGGCATCTTCAAGATTTTTTGCCCTGGCTGGGGAACCATCTGTATTTCTATATAGTTTGGCATTTTAATTTAAGTGGCTTCTTTTATTACTTAATTTCACCCTTGTTCTAAGTAGTTTGATATTGTTTATGTTTTTGTAATAATATGTTAGCTGACTGCATTAACTTTAGGTTGTTTCTATTTATTCCTCTTGATAAGGCGTATCGCCATTGGTACCATTACCATGCTTTGGGAAATACTGCTGTGGTATATAAGAAGAGGTGACAAGACTGGAAAGTAATTTCTGTTCTGATACTAAGTAGATGTATTTCTGTCATTTGACATGACATTTTAAGTAATATGTACTTCTAGGAACCCGATTTGGATTCTCTGGCACGACGGACAGCAGAAAGGAAAAGAAAAGCAGAAGTGAGGCATAAAGAGGCCCTCAAAGTACAGAAAAGTCAAAAAGAAGTATTAATGAAACAAAAATCTTGGTAATGTTAATTTTTATCATATTCTCAATTGAAACAAACGTGGCTGGAAATAGAGGGTACATAGGATACTGTATAAGCAGATACTAAAAGTCATATAGTATACAAATTACATTTATTAAAGTGCTTCTAAAAATAATACAGTGGGGAGGTGATAGTGAGCTTTCTTTCTTCTAGTTGTGTTCTAATCATTTTGGGTTCTGTTAAGTTGCTGGAGAAATGTATGGCCAGTTCAGAATGCATGTTAACCAAAATCTATCCTCTATCTCTGACATAAAAAGGGAATAAAAATTAGTGTGATTAACAACATAAAAAGGTTGTAGACTGTGGAAGTCCTCAATATTTTTTGCATGCTGTAAAAGGAGTCTGTTACTGGTCAGCAGTGGTCATCTTATATAATGGCCCATCTTTTCAACATTCCTAGTTTTTTTTACTCTGAACTGTTCTAAAGAACATTAGATGTTTGTTGGGTTGGGCCCCACTGTTGAGCTTTATGTCTTTAGATATTCCTCTTTCAATTCTATTGGTAAACATTTTCTTACATGTCCACTCTATGTAGACCCTTTATTAAATAGCATACTGAGCCTATGGGATCAGACTGAGGACTTCTAGAGATCCTGTGACTTTTATGCTTTTAACCCTGAGATATTACCTCTGAGAGATTAATTAATGACATCTCATTTTTTTTAAGGCCTCTAAAAGCTCGAAAGGAAGCCCTGCTTGTGGAAAAAGAGAGATCTGCCAAAATTACAAGTCGGCCGCCGCCTCCTCCAGCTCTTTTTGAGGTGAATTACTTTGAGCTTTGGGAGGAACTAAGTTATGATAATTCTTTGCTATTACAATTCTATGGAGGTCAAAATAATTATCATTTGTTTAAACTTAATTGTACAAGTAATGCATGAGTAAATCTGGAGTATTTAAAAATAATCCTAGATATCATTTCACCCATAAATACTTTAGTATGTATTTCTCATGTATAAGGACTTTAAAAAAATAATAATAATAATGATATTTTCCTGATATTATTTAATGCCCAGTATGTGTTCATTTTTCCTCATTGGTCTCAACATTTGTGTTTGTTTGGAAAACTAATGGTTTTGGTTTTTAAAAAGCTATTAATAGTCTGCTCTTTTATTTATTAATTTTTGGCAGTATTGGGGATTGAACCCAGACCCTCGCACATGCTAGGCACTCTAGCACTGACCTACATTCCCAGTCCTTTTTATTTTTTTATTTTAAGAGAGGCTTTCACTAAGTTCTGGCTAGCCTTGAACTTGCAATCCTCTTTGCCTCATTCTCCCAAGTAGCTGGGATTATAAGCATGTGCAACCATACCTGGCACTTTTTTATTTTTTAATGTCCTTTACTTGTTGAAAAAAACAGTGTTAGTTGTCCTTTAGACTTTTCCATATTTTGGGTTTAGCTTGCTAGTCACCATTTATATAAAGAAATTAACGTTCAAATATTATAAGGTAATGGGATTGGAGCTTATTTTAAAGGAATATTTAATTTGTTAAGTAAAGTAGAAATTCATTTGAATTTAAGAAAGCATTGGCTCTCTTGTTCATATTAGCCTTTTGTGGATATGGAGATGGCTATCTAGATGATAATCAAAATCACAGTTATTTCTATGTAAAAAATTAAGAAGTGAAAAAAACTTACACAAATGCAGGGATGTCTAATTTAGTTGTGTAGACAAGTATATTTTATCTGTCTGTGATCAGCTTAAGCACCAGATATTCTCTTAGGTCTTTAATTTTGTCAACCTTCATGCTTTTCTCTTGAGCCATCTGCCATGTAACACTGATCCAGGAAGAGTCATGTTTCAGCCACTCCTTTAGTACAGTGTGAGATGAGAAAAAGGCAGGCAGTGTTTTATCCATGATGCCCTTTGATTACTTTTGTCCTAATTCCTAATGTTCATAATATGCCAAGATAAAACATTTATAAACATCAAACAAAAAATTATCTTTGTAAGTGCTTTGGTTGGTATGAATTATATATAAATATGTGCTTGTCCTTTCTTTCAACTTATGAAAATTTCCAAATACAGAGAAGAGTACAATGAATGCCTGCTTATATTGTGTATAGATTTCAAGTAGATTAGTGTACACATGTACACATTTAATGTAAATTGCAAAGGTACTATTTCACCCTAAATACTTTAGCATGCTTCTTATGAGAACAAGGATATATCACTATACCATTACAGTAAGATTAGCCTTGATTCCCTAATACCACTTAATGTTCAGTCCATAATCAGAATTCTCTGATTGTTTTTGTTTTGGGGTGTGCATTCTGTCTCTGAGCTGCACTCCCAGCCCTATTTTATCTTTTTATTATTTTTTATTTTTTATATATTTATTTATTTATTATTATTTTTTTTTGCGGTACCGGGGATTGAATGCAGGGGCATTCTACCTCCGCGCTACGCCCCCGGCCCTATTTTTTATACTTTATTTTGAAACTGGATCTCACGAAGTTGTGGAGGGCCTCACTAGGTAGAGAGAGAGAGACAGGGAGGGAGGGAAGGAGAGAGAACGCTGGCGTGTGCGCGCGCGCATGCGCGAGCTGAGGCTGACCTCCGGTCTCCACCTCCCAAAGTACTGGGATTACAAGCGTGCGCCACCACGCCCGGC
>PVJS01024572.1:0-13794 GCA_004027185.1 Glis glis
AAAAAAAAAAAAAAAAAATAGGGCTGGGGCTGTAGCTCGGAGGTAGAATGTCCCTAGGTTCATTCCCCAGTATGGCCAAAAAAGAAAAAAAGAAAACAAGTGAGTCCAGAAATTTATGAAACAGGAAGTCTAACAGTCAATAAAAATAAAAAGATATATGAATATTACTAATAACCATAGAAAATAAAATTTAATCTGAAAAGAGTTGCAGCTGTATACTCATGAGATTGTAAAAATAATGTCTTAGAACAAGAAGTGCTAAGGCCAACCACATGCTGCTAACGGGCATATATGGAATAGAAATTGGGCAAAATCTTGTAAAGTAAAAAAATGCACTTTTTTAAGCAGCAATATAGGCTGGGCAAACTCATGTGTGTGCACAAGGAGATATGCATCATAAAGTTAATAGCAGCACCGCCTTGAATAACAAAAAGTGGAAAGCAGCCTAAATGTCTCTAAACAAGCAAAGAACCAACCAAGGTGTGCTCATGTGAAAACTGACAATGAAAACCAATGAACGACATGTAGGAATGCTTCATGGCTTACACGAGATGTTGGGACAATACTTCAAGAAAAGACCGAAGAATTCACACGGTATGACAACATTTACATGGAGTGCTAGAGACAAGCAGAACTCTTCATGTTGCTGGATGTCAGCAGGACAGCAGTAGAACGCACTGATTCAAGTGGATACACAACGGCAGACAGTCAAACACAGTGTGCACCACCTGTAAAAACCTAGCAAACCTGAATCTAAGGCAGCTTTTTAGATCTAATTGACAGGAAAATTAAGGGAACGAAAGTCCTTTGAAAAGACACCATGGAATGCAATAAAGAAAACTGCCTAGGTCCAGTGTTTTCAAGAAAGGAACACAGATATAATGTAGAATACATGGAAATGGACCCAATAAACATATCAACCAAATGCAAGCTTTGGTTAGATCCTGATTCAAACAAAATCAACTACAAAGAGAAATCTCTAAGACATTTTGGAGAAATTTGGCACAATAACTAATATTTAATAATATTAAGGAATCGCTCATTGTTTTAGGTGTGAATAGTTGTAATCATGGCTATAATTTTTTTTTTTTGCGGTACCGGGGATTGAACGCAGGGGTGTTCTACCTCCGCGCTACACCCCCGGCCCTATTTTTTATACTTTATTTTGAAACCGGGTCTCACGAAGTTGCGGAGGGCCTCACTAAGTAGAGAGAGAGAGAGAGAGAGAGAGAGAGACAGAGAGAGAGAGAGAGAGAGAGAGAGAGCCAGCTGAGGCTGGCCGCGAACCCGGATCCTCCGGTCTCCGCCTCCCAAAGTACTGGGATTACAAGCGTGCGCCACCACGCCCGGCAAATTTCATTTCTTAAGTCACATTGTTGGTCTGTAGGTGTTCAGAATATTATTCTTGGTTATCTTTTACATTCTCAAGTATTTTACATTTCTAAAAGAAAAAAAATACACAGAACAAAAGAAAGTAAATCTCTAAACCACACATACAAGCTATTTATCAAATTTTCTCGATTGTGGGATGCTATCTTTACTTAATATCTTTGAAATTAGGATGCTTCTTACTGTTGATGATGCCTCAAACTCAATGACATAGAGTTCTCTTTGGTATATAACAAGCGGCGGGCAGAAATAGAATCATTATGACATAAGTTAATACATTTTTATCTGGCTTTGATTGTTTTCCCCAAACTTGGAAATGGGGAAGTAAAATCTTTCTGGATCTCAGCCCCATCATATGGACAATGATGATAACAATTTTCTGATGCGAATTTTCCCTCTAAAGGATGGATTACTCATTCTAAAACAGAAAATGGACATGGGATTTGGTACTTTGGTGGAAGAGAATATTGAAGAAAGAAAATGCGAAGCCAGGCGTGATGGCTCACACCTGTAATCACACAGGAGGATCTCATGTTCAAGGCCAGCCTCAGCAACGTAGTGAAACCCTCAGCGATTTAGCAAGACCCTGTTTCAAAATAAAGAATAAAAAATAGGACTGGGGGGTGTAGCTCAGAGGTAGAACGCCCCTGGGTTCAATCCCCAGAACTGCAAAATAAATAAATAAATAAATAAACAAAATAAAAAATAAAATAGGGCTGGAGGTGTAGCTTGGAGGTAGAAAATACCACAATAATAAATAAATAAATAAATAAATAAATAAATAAAGTGGAAATTGAAGAGAAATGTTGCTTTGATGTGCCAATAAGTCCTTCCCCCACTCCTCAGAAACAGAATAGCATGGCAAGACCTGCATGTCTGAATGACTCTAAAGCTATATATCTGGGACTCTATTAGCGTTGGTGGAAGATATCCTTGGCTAACACTAAATGAAAGATAAGGCCCATTCTTCCTTGAACTTTGAAAAAACTAGTCGAGTCATGGCAGGTTTCTGAATGCAAACCAATGGCAATCACTATAGACAGAGACGTAGTCTCAGCCCCGCATTCTCACACTGCATCAACAGGATTATCTCTCACCCAAGTGATGGAGTTGTTCAGGAGCAGCAAGGACTGACCTTGAAAGAAAAGTACATGTACTGAGGATATCCTATGATTATTAGTAGAGGGATGATCCCCAAAACAAGAGAAGATATTTCCTGAACTAAACAAGGTGGAACACAAACTTTTTTTTTTTTTTTGTGGTATCAGGGATTGAACCCAGGGGCGTTTTACCTCCGAGCTACACCCCCGGCCCTATTTTTTATACTTTATTTTGAAACCGGGTCTCATGAAGTTGCAGAGGGCCTCACTAAGTAGCTGAGGCTGGCCTCGAACCCAGATCCTCCGGTCTCCGCCTCCCAAGTACTGGGATTACAAGCGTGCGTAACTCAAACTTTTTAAAAGGAAAGGAGATGAGTTTTTTTTAATTAAAAAAAAACAGGAAAAAGTCCTTAATATTGATTATGCCTATGTTGGAAGGAACAAAGAAAAGTTGAGGGAAATGAAGTTGAGCTAAAGACAACAGGTAATGACCAGTTACCAATTTCTTTAGAAGGAAGTTATAGAACCACTGAAAATCTCCATTAATTTTAATTGAAAGGAAATACGACATAAACCATGTATGTAAAAGATTCTTATTTGCTGGATATATTAGATTTCCATCACTATAAAAAAATCCAAGGTTAATTTATAAAGAGGAAAGATTTATTTTGGATCACTCATTTGGAGGGTACAGTCCATGACTGGTTGACACACTTACTCTGGGCCTGTGGCAAGGCAGCTAATCAGGGCAGGAGCATATAGTAGAACAAACCTGCTAACCTTGACAGCCAGGAAGCAAAAGGGGATGAGAGAAGGGCCAGAGCCCCACGAGTCCCCTGAGGGCATGCCTCCACTGATCTAAAGACCTCCCCCAGACCCCACCTTCTAGAGGCTCCACCACTTCCCAATAGTGCCACTGTGGGTACTGAACTTTTAACACATGGACCTTGGGTGGATGCTTATCCAAGCGATAGCACTAGATGTTTTAATTTTTCTAAAAATCCAACAAACAGTCTCAAATTTTCTCAATGTCTAAGTCATCCTTGGGAATAACTAATATAAATAAACCAGCTCACTCATCCACACAAATTCTCATTGCAAACCACATTTTGGTAGATTTGGGAGGAAATTAAATATTTCTCTATTTCAGTTGTATAATACTTTTACATTTATCTATTATATATAAACACACACACACACACACACACACACACATATATATATATATAATTCTTGCTGGCAAATTAAAATGCTGTTTCATGGTCAAACAACATATTTAAGGATCCTCTCCCATAAACTACTTACCAGAGGTCTATAAACACAAATCTAAGCAGCTGAAGACCATAACCAACACAGCAGTATCTCTCAAAACCAAGTGTAACAGCCTTAATTTCTCATTAAGCATTTACAAGCTCATTGAGAAAGAAGAGAGGCAGGACTGGAATGAGAGTTTTTTGCTCTTGGTTTTCATATGTTTAAGCCTAGGATCTACTTCTTTTCCCATTTAATAAAGGGGACATGATATTAATGCCCCCCTAGAGGAGAACCGAAGCCAGGTGGGGTGTCGCATGTCTGTAATCCCAGTGCTTGGGAGGCTGAGACAGGAGGATCCCAGGTTAGAGACCAGCCTTAGCAATGTAGCAAGATTCTCAGAAACCTAGTGAGACCCTGTTTCAAAATAAAACAAAGCAAAACAAAGAAGAATGCAACTGCCTTTGCACCTTGCTCTAAACCACATTTAAGTTCAGACTCAAGAGTTTATTTGAATGAATCCTCAGGCTTTGGCAAATGCAGTCAGTGGAAATTAGGTCCTTAAATATTCCTGTGTAGAAGCTATCCCTAGCAGGCTGACCAGCAGTCCCCATCTGAGTTAATATGAAAAGAAAACACAGCATAATTTTTAAGAAATTAGATAGACTACAATAAAATTAAGTAGTAAATAAATAGGCAGTTCGCGGAGTCTCTGGTACAGATGGCATGTACAACTCTTGGATTAGGTTTCTAAAGTCAGGCTGGAGAAAAAAGAATTCAGGACAACCAAGGTCTTAGTTCCTACACTTCTGTCAAGGTGTACAGACCCTGGCATGCTTCAATAGGCTCTCTCTGAGAGCATATAGCAGCTGAAAGCCCCTGGGAACATTAAATCAGGTTACCCACTCAAAACACTAATGCTAGGGGAGAGTCAGGTACACATCCATTTATTTTTTATTTCATAGGTTTATTTAATGCCTTTCCTCTTAAGAATGCATGGTGGCACGGAATATGGCCACAGTAAAATTACATGAAATATATAGCACTCCATGATTTCATTTGAAGAAGTATTTTAGACTTGCAAATGAAGTCCACTTTTAAGTGGCCTGGAAAATCTAGAAATGGCATTATGAACATTTCGTCCATTACTTGGCCAGTGCTGACAGTACCTCACCTTTGTTTCTGTAATTTTCTCAAAATTAAAATGTTTTCTAACTCTAGTCTGAGGCGTTATAAGAGAAGGCACTCTCATTAACTGAACAGCAAAATAATTCTTTCTTTCTGAATTTCCATGGAAAACATTATGGAAATCTCCCCACAAATCTCTTAAACTTCCACTTCTGACTCTTCTCAACACCCCAGAGAAGGCCAAAAAACAAAATGAGAGCTCTCATCTAAAAAGTCTGTAAGGATTCAGGCAAAATGGGTAATTTTCTAATCTGAATGTCATAAGCTTCTATAATAGAAATGTGTACTTCACATGCATTTTGAAGATCTTTTAAGAATTATGAATTCTTTTTATCATTTCCTTTTATTCTGACTAAGTATCTGTTTACCCAAGTGAAATAAAATTGCCATTATTGCAACAATTACATTTGGATTTTTAAAAACTATAATTCTAACTCTACTTTTTTTTTCTCTCTTCATGGTAAAAGGATGTATCAAAGATCGAAGGTATAAGATGTAAAAGATGGGAGATTTCTCACAAGTACTGTAGATTCATTCCTTAGAATGCAGTACTTTGTCCACATAGACCATTTCACGATCTCTAGGTACAAGTCCAGGTATTCTCTTGTGGAAAATTTATAGACATTATCACTTACTTTCAAAAGACCAATGCTCCTCAAATTATTCCAGGAAATAGAAAGAGATGGAATACTTCCAAACTCATCCTACGAAGTCAGTATCACCTTGATACCAAAACCAAATATACTTCAAGAAGAGAAAATAAACTGGGCATGTAACCCCAGTTTTTGGGTGGCTGAGACAGGAGGATTGCAGGTTTGAGGACAGCCTTAGCAATGTAGAAAGACTCTTAGCCACCTAGTTAGAATCTGTTTCAAAGGAAAAATAAAAAGGGCTGGGGTGTAGCTTAGAGGTAGAATGTCCCTGGGTTCAATCCCCTGTACCACATACACACAAAAAATACAGATCAATATCCTTAATGAACATAGATGCAAAAATTATTATTATTATTTTTTGCAGTACCGGGGATTGAACCCAGGGGCATTCTACCTCCACGCTACACCCCCGGCCCTATTTTTTATTCTTTATTTTGAAACCGAGTCTCACGAAGTTGCGGAGGGCCTCACTAAGTAGAGAGAGAGAGAGAGAGAGAGAGAGAGAGAGAGCGAGCTGGGGCTGGGCGAGAACCCGGATCCTCCAGTCTCTGCCTCCCAAAGTACTGGGATTACAAGCATGCGCCACTACGCCCCGCTAGATGCAAAAATTATTAATAAAAATTCTAGCAATTTGCACATCAAGAAGACTGTGTACCATGGTCAAGTTGGTTTCACTCCTGGGATGCAAGGCTGGTTCAACATTCTCAAGTCAATACATGTAATTCGTAACATAAGCAAAACCAAGGACAAAAATTGCATGATCATCTCAATAGATACAGAAGAAGCATTTGACAAAATCTAACTCCAATTCGTGTTAAAAGCACTGAAGAAATTAGGGATATTAGAAATCCACTTCAACATCATAAAGGCAATATAGGATAAACCCAAAGTCTACATCACACTGAATGGGGAAAAACGGAAAGTCTTTCCTTTAAAATCAGGAACAAAAGAATGATGTCCACTATCACCATTCCTATTCAACATATTTCTTAAAATTCTAGCTGGAGCAATAAGGCAAGAGAAGAGAATTAAAGGGATACAGATAGGGAAAGAAGTGAAATGATCTCTGGTTGCAGATGAGATGAGGGGAGACACCAGTAGAATAGTAGAAGGGGTCTGGGGGGAGAGTTTGGAGGGGAGGAGAAAAGGAAGACTGAGGAAAGGAAACAGTTCAAGCAATGCTATATCCATCTATGAAGGTATTACTACCAACCCCACTAACATGCAGGAGGAGTGAGGGGCAGGGAGCGGGTGGGATGCGGAAGGAAAGACAGCAAGTGCTGTGCGCATGTATGTTTGTATCAATTTGAACCTGGCTATAATGTATAAGTACAATTTACTAATAAAAGTTATGAGAAAATAAGAATAAGAAGTAACAATCAGACTTGGTAACTAGGAATTTTCTCATGACTGAGTGACACATGAGTTTAGAGTCCTAAGAACAAAGGCTAGGTTATATGAAATAAGAAAGGAAAGTAACTTTGCTATTTGTCCGTGCTCCAAGACTAAACCATTTTTGTCTTTGAATCGACCCTATCCGAAGCCCTCCAAATCCTGAACTTCAATCCTAGGAGTTTGGTAAATATTTATAGAATTGATTTTTTCTGCTCTTGTTTGTTTACATCATAAACAGCACTAACCACCAGGAAATTGATAGTGAACAGAACCACAGATTATACTGAGCTTCCCCTCTGTATTTAATAACCATGTATAAATCAAACTAAACGATACTCAAGTTCAAATAATCCAGATGTTTACCCAGTCTGAAACATTTAGAACCTGACATCCTCTACTCCCAAAAGCAGAGGAGATCTTCCCAGTCGGCCTTCAAGGTAAATAAAGCCATAGAAGCAAAGGTGTCCAGGACCTGACTCACTCACTGCAGTCAAGTTACTCAGTGAGCAGTACGTGGGAGATTTGAAATAGCAAGTGAAAGCCGGCAGTGAGTACAGCATCACCCAGTTCCCGTGGCCAGGACCAGCCTCCTTGGGCTGGAGGCAGATAAAAAGATTCTTCTAACCCACTAGCTCATGGTTCTGTTTGAAACGCTATCGTCTGGGTTTTCCTCTCTCCTGGCTGATTGATTACCTTGTCACTTGATACCTGATTAAAATCCACATAATAAAGAACTGTTGAACTCTTGACTCAATTTCTCGATGAAAAAAAATAATGCATTGCTCAGACCTCACTGACTGTGAGCTCTGCCTTTGGGTACAAAGTCTAATAATGCTAAAGTAATCAGGGATGCTCCCTGTAGTTGTGCTTCTCAGCATCAATTGAAAACGAAAATCTTTCACTACTCCAGAGGTCAGAGAGAGAGAGAGAGCGTGAGCGAGCTCAGGGGAAACTGGGAAAACCTTCGCTCCTGCTGTGTGAATCACAGAAATAGAGAGCACATGATGTCCGTGCCGCTCAGTCCTTGAGAGGTCACAATAAGCAGATTCCCCATACCAACCCACACTGAACGCTCAACGTGAATGAGGCATGAACCTCAGGAGTTGCTATTTGGGGATTGTTTGTTACTGTTGCACCACTTGGTCTATGTTAGCTAATGCAAGGTGATTGGTCATTCTCAGTAGATTTCAAAAGTGTGCAGATGAATGTGAAGAAGGGATTTCCCTAACAGAATTTCAAAACACAAAACCTGGCTGGCGTTTAGAGTCATTCCTCAAGGCACACCGCACTTTGGCTGCCACAACCCGAAATATAACCTGAAAAAAGCTCGGTGTGTGTGCGTGTGCGTGCATGCATGTGTGCGTGCATGCATGCATGTGCGTGTGTGTGTGTGTGAGAGAGAGAGAGAGAGAGCATGCAACACACCTCACAGGTGTAGCTTTTTTCTTTTCCAGCGATTGCTCTGCCTTTCTTATCTGATTTGTGGACCTGGATGATCGCTTTCTGAATCATATCAGCAAAGCTTTTCTCCATTTCAATTTTTACGTGGGTCTATTGCTGTACCCTGGAACAGCGCATTTCTAGACAGCCCCTTGGTTTAACACATGTTTGTACATACATAAAAATTCTGTTCACTCGAAATATGTGTAACTCTTTTTTCCGTAAATCCAAATTGTGCTCCTAGGAGCTATTTTTTACAGACGACACTTCAACTAAGGGTTAGCTGCGTTTGTATCATGCCATTGCTGAAACGCCTGCTTAGAAACTGTGATTCTGGAAAATCTCCTCTTTAGTGCTATAATGACAGCAATGTGAAATATTCTTTTTATTGCTGTCAAAGTAGCTAAACATGATTAAGCTGCTCAGAGTCTACGCCAAATTCATCTAATTAACTCACTTCTAAGAACAATTTTATGACATCAGAACTATTATTCTCTGCTAGAGAAAACCTAAGGACTGGAAGATGTATTTACTCTGACCTGAATGGTATTTTAAAAAGAGAGAGAGAGAGAGAGAAAAAAAAATCTTAACCAGAATTTAAGAACTAGAGAGAGGAGATTCTAATTTCACATAAAAAATCTGTATTTTTCAATTCGACACAGTCAGAACAGGTGCAGAGCTCATCCTTCATTTCTGCACAGCAAGAACCAGGCCCAGCCGAGGAGCGGGCGCCCACCTGAAACTGCGCATGCCCGTTCCATCCCACCACAGTTCCGAACTCGCCAGCCCAGACCACTCACCCTCATTGGTGCCTGTCTTTGCGTTCCCCTTTAGTAATATGTGAGGCTCTGGACCTACTAAGATCGGATTGTGATCAGGAGGTACATTCTAGTCCAGGCGTGCCGCCTTGCATGTGTGACTTGGAAATATGATCCTCACACACTGGAGTTATCGGCCAAAAGCCTTCGGATTATATATATTGGTCTAAGCTAGAGGTTTGGTTTTTTGTTTTGTTTTGTTTTGTTTTGTTTGTTTTAAGCATGTAGCCCAAATACAATCTCTGACAAGAATATCAAACTGTTCCTGAAAACATTTCAGGGACTGATTATGAAAGGAACAAGATCTCTCTCTCTCTCTCTCTCTCTCTCTCTCTCTCTCTCACACTCTCTCTCTCTCACTCACTCACTTTGCTTCTGAGACAACCCCTGACCTTACTTCCTTTACACCACAAAGGAAGCATCATTGCGGAGTGCATTGTCAATCATTGGCAGCAGTCAATAAATACACGTGAACGCTTCCGCTGAAAGAGGAATCATGAAGTGATGGGAAGGGTTCACAGCATCCAACCTTTCACAAGCAGCTGGCATCACCACCTTTACAACTGCCTCGGTTGGGCAGAGGTGGGGTTCAGTGGTAGTGTGCATACTGCTTAGCATGCATGAGGCGCTGTGTTCAATCCCCAGGAACAAAACAAGCAAACACCACAAACCAACAAAAAGGCTGCCTTGCCATGTGCCCTATTACAGTCCCCACCCACCAGGGCGAGGACTTTTGCAGGAGCACTACCGAGCTCCACATTGGTCTCAAATAAAATTTCTCCTCTGCCTAGCCACATAGATGGTGCAAGAGGGTGCAGTAAAAATTAAAGCTTGGCCTTGGCTGTATGACAGACCTAGATCCAAATCCTTCATGTGTCACCTTGTTAGGTGGGCATCCTTGGGCAAATTTATTCATCTATAAAATGGACTTAATATCACTTACTTCAAAGAGTTGTCCAAGGAATCAATAAGTGAACCTAAATAAAGCCTTAGATGTCTGACACATACTGAGAACTTAATAAATGGTAGATATTGTTATTAATAAAGACATTTGGAGTTAATGCTGAGCTGTTTTCTTGAGTAATGTTTTTTCATTGCTTTTAAGACAGTATATAATTTTCGGGTCTTTTTTTAGATATATAGAAATGATTTATCAAAATAAGTTAAAGAATAACTTTCTACTCAATTAGAAATAAATCCGCACTAAGCCAATGCAAGAAAGAAAAAATGATATTGAATATTTTAATGAGACAATTTCCGAGGTGAGGAATGAAACAGAATGTTTATAAGAATAAGTGAATTATAATGTTGCATTAACAAAAATTATCCTTCAGAATAATAAGATCCTTCAGACTCAGGCTAAATTTCTGCATTACTTGGCACAGAGAAAACAGCTTTTTACAGAGGAAAACAAAATAACACTTGAATTTTCAAACACATCAACTGTGTATGGTGGTAATATTTTTCTTTTTTTAATACAAAGCTTGAAGACACAACTACATAATAGACTATTTGTATCGTAACTATGCGTGAGATGATCCCATAAATACTTAGATAAGAAAAATTCTAGCAGTACATTTTATAAATGTGAATTTGGTTATTTTCACTGCATTTTTCTTATAAGCATTTATTTATTATGGCTGATCACATTACCAAAGGAATGTGCAAAATATATTTCTTGATTGCTTCCAAATCTCTCTATTTTCTATTGAATTACGCCTGTTCTAATACAATTGAAAGTTCTTCCCTTCCTGTAGGAACTGTACACTACTTACATGATGGAAATATATTTAACTGAGTCCTTTAGCTTATGCCAGGGGAATCTTAGGTATTTATCATATCATATCTGGCTCCCTCATTTATAACATGAAGGGGTTGGTCTGGCTCATCTTCACCACCCCTCCCATCTCTAGCATTTATTACCATCCTAAAACTCCTATTTTAGAGGTTATTGTTTCTGAGATAGTGAACGGATCCCTAGTACTCTGAATTTATCCCTAGTACATGAGTTTCCAAGTAATAATGAGTCATGTAATGAAAGGTTCAATCCAGGACAATTATTTCTAAGTCAGCCAGTTATTAAAAAGACACTGAAGCCGGATATGGTGGCGCATGCTTGTAATTTCAGTACTTGGGAGGCCGAGACAGAAGGATCGCAGGTTCGCAGCCAGCCTCAGCTACTTAGTGAGGCCCTCTGCAACTTAGTGAGAACCCTGTTTCAAAATAAAAACTAAAATAGGGCTGGGGGTGTAGCTTGGAGGTAGAATGCCCCTGGGCTCAACCCCCAGCACCAAAAAAAAAGAGAGACACTGAAATTGAATATTCAGTTCCATAATGGAACAGTTAACTTCACAGAGGGGAAACTAACCTCACAGTCATAATATTCCTACCATACACAAGTTCATGTGAATGCTAGAAAAAGAATAGAGACAATCCGGGTAAAAGAAATTGTAGCCAGCTTACCCAGACTCATAATTGCTAAGGCTGGGATTGGAGGAGAAGCAACCCCAAGACATCGTCAATTCTTACAAAGGCTGGCTACTTATCAATATTTTTAGGACCATTTCAACAACTTGAGGACAGCATAAGATCACCAGCACTTTCTTTTCTTTTTTTCTTTTCTTTTCTGTTTTCTTTTCGTAGTACTGGGGATTGAACCCAGGGGCATTCTGCCTCTGAGCTACACTCCAAGCCCTATTTTTTATTCTTTATTTTGAAACAGGGTCTCACTACGTTGTGGAGGGCCTCACTAAGTAGCTGAGGCTGGCCGCGAACCCAGATCCTCCGGTCTCAGTCTCCCAAGTACTGGGATTACAAGTGTGCACCACCACGCCCAGTTAGGTTTTATTTTCCCAATTAAGAATAACTAAAGACAAAATGAAATAGTATCATGTTTATTTATCATTTCTTTTTGTAAAAGAAAGCTCCTTTAAACATTAAAAACTTAACCTCAGAATCGAAGACTTTTTTCTATTTTTATGATGAAATACAGAGAATATAAAATGTATTACCTTAACCATTTTAAGTGTACAGGTTGGTGGTATTAAGTACATTCATACTGTGCAACCATCCATCCCCATAACTCTGTTCATCTGGAAAAATTGAGACTCTACATCCATTAAACAGTCACTCTGTCCTTCCCAGCCCCCAGCCCCTCTCATCCACCATTCTACTTTCTAAGATTTTGACTAAGTACCTTGACTAGGTGGAATCATAAAGCATTTATCTTTATGTAGCTGGCTTATTTTGCCTAACGTAACATCTTTAAGTTTTATCCATGTTATAGGATATGTCAAAATTTCTTTCCTTCTTAATTATGAATAAAACTTCACTTTGGATACAAATCTATCTACCTATCTCTCTCTCTCATATATATATAATGATATGTGAGATATGAGATATATAATGATATATGATATATAATGAGATATATATCATGATATGTATATATATCATGATATATATATATGTTATATATGATATTTTTGTGGATTTTTGTATGTGGTTTTTATTATGCTAAGACATATCTTTTCTTTTCCTAGTTTGTTGAGTTTATCATGGTAGGGTACTGAATTTTGGTGAATGCCTTTTGTGCATTAACTGGGATGATGTCTTCATCACCTTTTTTCATTTAATGTAGTATATTACATCGATCAATTTCTTATATTGAAACAGGCTTGCATTCCAAGAATTAATCCCAATTGGCCACAGTGCATAGTTGTTTTTTTTTTAATATGCTGTTGAATTCGGTTCACTGGTATTTTGTTGAAATTTTACATCTATATTCCTAGGAAATACTGATCTGTAGTTTTCTTGTAATGTCTTTGTCTGGCTTTGGTAACAGGGCAATGCTGACCTTATGTGTTAAAGAGTATTTTTTTCAGTTTTTCAGAAAACTTTGAGAAAGATTAGTGTTAGCTCTTTCTTAAATATTTGGTAGAATTTACCAGTGAACCCACTGGATTCAGGCTTTTCTTTGTCAGGAAATCTTTAATTACTGATCCAATCTCTATACTAGTTACAGATCTATACAGATGTTCTATTTTATTTGAGGTTTAATCTTGCATGGTTTATATTTCTAGAAATGTGTCCCTTCCATCTAGGATAGTTGTCTATCATGGATTCCCAAAGTTGGGGGTACCACCCCCAGGGGGGAAACTGGAAAAATCCAGCGGGCAATAGTAGCCTTGGATGCAATTTGGGGTATTGAATAAAAATAAGGGGGCAGCAGAATGTAATTTGTTTTCTGAAAGGGAGCAGTAAGCCAATAAGTCTGGGAATTTATGAATGCTATCTAAATTTTTGATATACAATTACTCATAGTTATGCTCTTATAAGAATTTATGTAGAATTGATAGTAATGTCTCCATTCTCATCTCTGATTTTAGTGAGTCTTTTCTTTTTGCTAGTCCATCTATCTGAAGGGTTGTCAATTATGTTTATCTTTCCAAAGAACAAACTTTTAGATTTGCTGATTTTTTCTATTATTTTTCTATCTACTATCTCATTTCTCTCTCACTAATCTTTATTATTTCTTTTCTTCTGCAGGTAGAGTTTAGT
>PVJS01024572.1:13894-28652 GCA_004027185.1 Glis glis
ACCGGGTCTCACGAAGTTGCGGAGGGCCTCACTAAGTAGAGAGAGAGAGAGAGAGAGAGAGAGAGACAGGGAGAGAAAGAGAGAGAGAGCTGAGGCTGGCCGCGAACCTGGATCCTCCGGTCTCCGCCTCCGGTCTCCGCCTCCCAAAGTACTGGGATTACAAGCGTGCGCCACCACGCCGGGCTCCTTTTTATCTTGAAACAGGGTCTCACTAAGTTGCTGAGGCTGGTATGGAACCCGAGATCCTCCTGTCTCGGCCTCCCACATACTGAGCTTATAGGTGTGTGCCACTATGCCAGGCTCAATAATGTAAGTATTTATAGTTCTTTTTTTTTTTCGGTACTGGGGATTGAACGCAGGGGCGTTCTACCTCCACACTACACCCCCGGCCCTATTTTTTATACTTTATTTTGAAACCAGGTCTCACGAAGTTGCGGAGAGCCTCACTAAGTAGAGAGAGACAGAGGGAGAGACGGGGGAGAGAGAGAGAGAGAGAGAGAGAGAGAGAGAGAGAGAGAGAGCTGAGGCTGGCCGCGAACCCGGATCCTCCGGTCTCCGCCTCCCAAAGTACTGGGATTACAAGCGTGCGCCACCACGCCCGGCACAAGTATTTATAGCTCTAAATTTCTCCCTTAGCACTGCTTTTACTGGGTCCCATACATTTTGGTATGGTGTGTTTTTGTTTTGATGCATCTCTAAATATTTTCTCATTTCCCTTGTGCTTTCTTTGATAATGAATTCTATTTAACCCTTCTGTTCTGTCAATTTTTGATGCTATGCCATGAAAGATGCATAAATATTTATCACTATTATATCTTTTTGCTGTAATGAACATTTTAATTATATATACTAACCTTTGTCTCTTGAAAACTATCTTGATTTAAAGCCTACTTTGTCTAATATTATTATTATAATATTAGCATTATATTATATACTAGATATATATTAGATAAATAAAATAAAAATTAGTTTGGGTCTTCTCTCTTTAGCTTTCTTGATTCATGCACTACGATTTAAAAAATAGTATGTGATTTGTTTTGTTTTGGTCTAGTTTGGGGGTGTACTTATCATTGAGTTTGCTGTAAACACTTTAATCACTCTCCCCAAATATCACATAAAATCAAGTAAAGGGTAAACGACCCGGGGCAATAGTCTCTTTCTCTTAAGTTCCAAAATAATGGACCAAGTAAGCTAACATTCCCTCTCTGTAGTTCCAAAATAATGGATCAAGTCAGTTACAGTTACACACAATTATTGAGGCTATTTTTCGGTAACAGACTACTTTTAAAATATTAAAACCATTTTTCCACTGACATCTCTTCTTGAACTAGTAATAATTATGCCTGAAGGGTCTTTGATTATTACCAAATAATTGTATTAGGTGTTTGCGAATTCAGTGGGGGAAGCCATGTTTGAGAGGTCAGAGTCTACAGTGTATAATCCAGACCTTTGGAATGAATCTGATGGCCCTTCATGTCAGGTAAGAAGAAGAATGAAAGAAGAGGTCATTTTCCAGAGTTCTTCTGGCCCTCTTGATAACTGCTCTGTTCTTATAAATTGCTTCTTCTGCAGTGCAGGGAATGGTAATTAGGATTTCATAGCTTGGTGCAGCTAGCCTTAGCACCATGGCTTTCTGTGCAGAGGATTAATAACAATGACCATAATGATGACACAAAATGATAATAGTTCTAATTACTGATACTCATCTTAGGATGGTGAGCAGCTGCTGAAACATCTCTTCAGAAGTTAAAGTTCAATCACACATCTTTTTCTCCAAATAGAAAAAGCTTTAACGCTAACTAGAAAGGAAGATTACAAACTCGAGTGTCAGAGTGCACCGTAATTGTTCTTTATGAACAGTTCTTTCTCCCCCATCTCAAGTTTTCTGGCCCTTAAGTTTTTATAAAGCTGACAGAGAAAGCCAGGAGAGAAACCTCAGAAGGCTCCTGGTTTCCACTTAAAAACACCTTTTCTAATTCAGCTAGAGAAGTTCCTCATCTATTTGCATTTAGAGTGTGACCTGTTACCTAAAAGTTGTCACAAACCGTTATGCCTAGAAAGAGTCTACTAGTAATTGCTGTAAGGCACATGATATAATGACAAGAAAGGTACCAGAGAATTGAAATGTGGTCAGTTGCTGCTGGCATCAACTACTAACACCTCGAGCAAATCACTTAAGCTCTCTGCAAGTCCATTGTTTCATCGACAGAATGAAAGAGCTAGAGTTGGTCAGTGTTTCCTAAATGCTTCAGCCCATGTGAGTCGCACAGGATATTACAAGGGAATGGATTTGTGACTATGGTCTTCGGCCCAAACTCAGTATCAGAACCTTCAGCAAAAGGGTATGAAATCAAAGTCAGGGTTAAATGTGGGAAATTGTTTCCAGGACAGGGGAGAGCAAGAAGAAGGGAGAGTATTCAGAACCCCCTAGACAGTCATTCCCCACCAGGTACGGATGAGACCTTGCTGATCTGATGATGTACCTGGTTCCCAAATCAGGAAACCCTGATACTTGCCATCATTCCGTTACATCAGGGGTGTCAAATTTTTCTGTAAAGGTCCAGATAGTGGATATTGCAGGCTTTGGGGCCATGAGGTCTCTGTTGTAACTACTCAGCTCTGCCACTATAGCACATAAATAGTCATAAACAACAAATAAAGAAATGAGTGTAGCTGGGTTCTAGTGGAACTTACATTTGAGTTCTAAATAATTATTATGCAGCACAAAATATTACTCTTTTGATATCTTTTTAGCCTTAAAAGCCCCAAAATAAACACTCTGCTTTCAAGCCATACAAAACCAGTTGGTAATAAAGAAATGATAAATGTTTGAGGAGATAACTATTTTAACCTGATTTAAACATTACACAATGTACACATGTATTGAAACATTACATGATACCTCATAAATATGTACAATTTTGTGTTTTTATGTGTTAGTTGGGAAATTTTTAAATATTGAGGAATGCAAGCACTTTATTTGGGTTTAACTATTAGTATTTACTATCCTAACTTTTTTAAAAAAATTTTTAAATGCAGAAAAAAAAGGCGGTGAACAATTTGCTGACTCTTAGGTGGAAATACGAAATATTAGGGTAATCTGTTCTCAAATGATCACATGAATCTCATAATAAAAGAGCAGGGGCAGGCCCAGGTATCACCTTCTTTTTCAATCCTAGTGACAGGAGGAGGGGCATGAGAAAGCCACAGCAGAGACACGGGCTGTGCCTGCTCCCACTGTGTGTGGCCACCCCACTTCCATCAGGTCCTGTTCCCTTAACTTATAAAACTGGGAATTCGTAGCACGTGAACATGCAGTGTTTGGGTGTGCACATGTGTAGGCATGTCTGTATATTTGGTCATTGCTGCCAACCTGTAACTTGGCCTGCAGTGGCACAGTTGCGAGTTAATATACAGGTTTCTGGGCTCCTCCCCTACACATTTCAGTAGCTCAGTGGTGGTGTTCAGATATCTGTATTTTAAGCAGTCTCCCCAAGTCACTCGTATGATCTAGCCTATTTAGGAAACGAATACTGAGCAAATTAAAAGTGCATGATGTGGTTAGGGCCCAGACGTCTCTAGGACTGCAAGGCTGACCCTTTCTATTTTATAAATATGAAATTGGTGGTCTAAGATAGTATCATAAGGTAGAGCTACATTCCAATCTTAATGCTGAAAGGTGAGGCAGGGTTGCTGACCACAAAGTCCTGGAAGTAAGAACTCCTAGAGCTACTCAGATATAGTACTTAGTAAAACAACAACAACAACAAAACCTATTAAACAAGAAATATCCAGGGAAATAAGGCCATAAGTAACCGCTGTATGGAGAACTGATATGGCCACAAGCAGGCAGGGCAGAAGAAATGCTTTCTTGGTGCTTTTCAAATGCTGTGACCCTTCTGAACCTTTGGAAAACTCAGTAGCACACACAGCGAGTAAACCTCCAGTGCTCCAGGGTGGGCAGGCTCCGCCTGAGCACAGAGGTTGGGCAGGCCACACATCCATGAGAGCTTAACTCTAAACAGTGGTGACAGCCATGAACCAAAGGGCAGCCTTTCTTGGAATAAACCGTTCAGCAGTATCTCTTGGCACAAAAAGCAATCCTCATCAGAGAACACCATCTTTGAATACAAAAGACAAAGTGAGCTGTGTCAATTCTGCTGGGGGTCAAACATCTAAAGAGGCTATTATCTTCTGCATCATCTGTTCTATTCCCAAACTTACACTGCCTGATCCCAAGCTCTCCTATTTTCCTTCACATTCCTCGCATTGCCTCCTGTCACAGGTTCTCTGACCCACCTTTCAGCTTGGATTTGTTCTCCACACCATTGTCATTCAATAGTTTCCATTACCTGCATCTGGAGGTAGTAAATTACTTCCCAAACTTGTTATTTCATTCATAAATATTTTTAATTGCTTACAAAGACGTATTGACTTGTGTGATGCCTGTTAGACCTTGTTGTTATTTCACTACAATCAGAGAACATTTTTTCAATGACTAATAATTAATGGTAAAAGAAAAATATATTTCTCACTATGTGCCATAGGTTATGCTAAATGCTTCAGATAGGCATTAACATTTATATTAAAAAAAACTATTGGTCTTCAGTCTGAGAAGTTGAGAGCTTGGAAGTTACCACTCCCAACCACATAACAAGAAAAAGAAAAAAAACCTGAACAAACAAAATCAAAACATTTTTTGAGCTCCATCAGAAAAATGAAGTCACAGAGAAAACTTGCTTTGGAAACTCCAGAGACAGCTTAAGGGGCCCAGTTTTAGGGAGACTCCTCACTGTCATGAGTTTTACCCCTACTGGGTTCTCATCATGCATCTAGGAGAAAAATTCCTTGCGACTCCCTCAAGGGTGGAGGAAAGTAACCATTTTGAACATAGCCAGAATTCTGTTTTCCTTAACAAAGGAGATTACTTTAGCAAGGCCTAATTTATTGGGATTTTGCCAAGATTTAACCAACCTGGGGGAAAGCAACTATCCAACTCCAGTCCCTTTGCTTTTGATATGAGGAAAGGGACATGTCTACTTCCAGGTCACTAAAAGACTGAGAACTAACCAGAGGACCACAGAACAAATTCTACCTTCCCTCTCTACCTTCCCACTCCATCTACAGTGCTCCTGGATAAAGGAATTACAACTAAGAGACTCAAAACCTCAACGTCTGTTTAAGAAAGGGTAGGGAAACACACAGACAACAGAGAAGACAAAAAGAAGTTTTACCTCTAACACTACTAGCACAACAAACAGTGATTGCAGTCTAACTCCTGCCCAGAAAAACAAACTCTCCCATTGAAGACCTATCTGCCTCGGTTCCTTTTACATAATACATCATACTGACTTTCAACAACAGCAAAATTATAAGACATGCTAAGCAAGAAATGTAATATGGGGCTTGGGATGCAGCTCAGTGGCGCAATGATTGTCTTAACAGGCACAAGGCCCTGGGTTCCATCCCCAGCACCAAAGAAACAAGCAAAAGGAAACAAAAATACCCACAATATGAAGACATAAAACAAGAACAAACTTAGATATGGCTGAAGTTTGGGAATTATCATTCAGGAGATTTAAAATAATAACTATGAATTATTAATATGCTAGAGGATTCTAATAGAAAAATCAGTGTACAAGAACAGATGGGTAATATAAATAGAGAAACAGAGATTCTAAGAAAGAGTTAAAAGAAAATGCTAGAAATTAAAAACACCTCAAAAGAGGTGAAGGAGACCTTGGATGGGTCCACGAGGAGACTGGACATGGCTGAGAGAAGAGTCAATGAGTTTGAAAACATGTAAACAGAAACGTTCAAACCTGAAATGCAAAGAATAAATAGAATAAAAGTACAACAGAGTATCTAAGAACAGAGAGACAATTATAAAAGGTATAACATGTTGTAAGGAGAATTCCAGAAGAAAAAGAAAGGGAGAAAGGGACAGAAGAACTATTTGAAGTGAAAATGGTTTTTTTTTCCATAACAAATGATAAACATTAACATCATAGATCCAGGAAGCTCATAGAATTTCTAACAGAATAACCAGCAAAAACTTCTTACGTGGACATATAACTTTAAAATGCTAGAAATTAAAGACAGAGAAAAGTTGGATAAAAGCCCAGATGGGAGTAAAAATCTCACCTCACATATAGAGGAACAAGAATAAATATTATAGCAGTGTTCTCTTCAGAAATTACACAAGTAAGAAGACAGTAGAATAGAATATTTAAAATTTCAAAGATAAAACTAAAAACTGCCAATCTAGAATTCTGTATTCTATGAAATTATCCTTTAAAGGTAAAGGAGAAATAAAAACTTTCTCAGACAAATGAAAATTGAGGAAAATTTTTTTCAATATACCTTAGGCTACAACTGAAATAAAATAGAAACCAATAATGGAAATATAGTTAAAATGTCCAAAAGTAATAAAGATTTAATGATACATTTCTAATTAACACATGGCTAAAAGAACTCTGAAGAGAAATTCAAAACTATTTTGGAATGAATTAAAATGAAATTACAACCTACCAAATTTCTGGGATGCAGCAAAAGGAGTGCTTAGAGGGAAATTTATAGTATTGAATGCATATATTGAAAAAGAAAAAATCTAAAATGAATAATTCGAGCTTCCTTCTTAGGAAGCTAGAAAAAGCAAATCAAATTATATCCAATTTAACCAGACGAAATGAAATGATAGAAATTAAATCAGAAATCACTGAAGTTACAAGCAGGAAACCAATAAAGAAAATCAATAATACCTTTGAAAAGATAAATAAAGTTGAAAAATCCTTTGCCAGGCTAACTGAAGAAGACACAAATTACAAAATCTTAAATGAAAAAAGGTCCATGATTTGTGATCCTATGAACACTAAAATGATAAAAATTGAATATTATGAATAACTCTAAGCCCACAGATTTGATGATTTAGAAGAAATGGACCAATTCTTTGAAAGACACAATCTGACCAAAACTCACGCAAGAAAATATAGGTAGTCTAAATAGTTCTCTATGTAGCAAAGAAACTGAGTCAATAAAAGGGTCACTGGTGAATTCTACCAATATTAAGGAAGAAATAATACCAATTCTATATCCAGAAAACAGATTTCCTAATTCATTGTATGAATCCAGCTTTACCCTTATACCAATATTATCAAAAGACATTACAAGAAAATTACTGCCAATATCTCTTGTGAATATGGATGACAAAATCCTCAATAGAATGTTAACAAATCAAATCCAACAATGTAGAAAAGGCATTATATGTTATTACCAGCTAGAAAGTATTCTAGGTATGTTTGACATTCTAAAATCAATCAGTGTAATCCATTATATGGGCAGGCTAAAGAAGAAAAATTATATGATTGTATCAAATAGATGCAGAAAAAGCATTGCACAAAATTCAATATACATTCATTACTTTTAAAAAATTTAGCAATCCATGAAGAGAGAATAACTTCCTCAATTTGATTTTAAAAAACAAAAGAAAACTAGAAAAACCCTTGGCTAACATTATACTCAATGGTAAGAAATTAGATGCTTTCCCACTAAGATGAGGCACAGAGAAAGAATGTCTCCTCCCACCACTACTATTCAATTTTGTACTAGATATACTGTACTGGGTCATATAATAAGAAAAGATACATATGAGGAAGGAAGAAATAAAACTGTCTTTACCCACAGATCACATGATTATCTATGTAGAAATTCCAAAGAATCAACCAAAAAACTCTTGGAATAAATGGTGAATGCCATAGACAAGTGCTAAACTGCAATTGTAGGAAACTGGGGAGATGGCTACTAAAGGCCTTCACCCTTTGTTAAATGAGTAGTAATTGACAATTCAGCTCTCTGCTCAGGGACAATATATTAGAAATTCCGCATCCTTTACTAGAGTTTTCCCTTCTTCAAAATATCTTTCCAAAGGGCTTTGCCTTCGCTATATCTTCTTGGGATGGATAAAGGAGAAGATAAGGCTGATAGAAAGAAAAGTCTTACTCCTTCCCCATGATATTCTAGTTCTTGGTTCCCCACACTACACCTTCTCTGTTTCCCACCTTGATTTTTGGTTCTTGGGGATCTTAACCAGCAACCTCGATGATACGCCATCACATAGATCAGATGAGCTTTTGTTTTAGAGCCTATGTTTCCTGTCCTTGCCCCATCTGTATTCTGGTTATGGTGATAAAGTATCCAATTGCAAAACAGAAAAGGTTTGTTTCATTCACTGGGTCGTTCATGTAGCACATATCTATTGATAAACCACTCAGACTACTCACTCGACACATATTTATTGGTTATGCACTAATGCCAGGCCTGATTTCATACACGTTTCATACAAATCTTTCCTCCACTGGAAACTGAGCATATATGACAAGACATACCCTATCGTTAAGGTGCACACAGAAAATTGGGAGACAAGTGTCAGGAAATATTGAAGCAAGCCGGGCGTGGTGGCGCATGCTTGTAATCTCAGTCTCCACTTGGGAGACTGAGACCCGAGGATCCGGGTTTGCGGCCAGCCTCAGCTCTCTCTCTCTCTCTCTCTCTCTCTCTCTCTCTCTCTCTTTCTCCCTGTCTCTCTCTCTCTCTCTCTCTACTTAGTGAGGCCCTCTGCAACTTCGTGAGACCTGGTTTCAAAATAAAGTATAAAAAATAGGGCCGGGGGTGTGGCACGGAGGTAGAACGCCCCTGGGTTCAATCCCCAGTACCGCAAAATAAATAAATAAATAAATAAATAAATAAATAAATAAATAAATAAATAAATATTGAAGCAAGCATATGGCTTTGTAGTAAAAACTGTAGTACAAATAGATTACATGAATAAAAAAAGAATAGACTAGGGTTAGTTAGGGTAAGCTGTTTAAAAAAAAATAGTACAAGATGACCTTAAAGAAAATCTTTGAAGCCTGGTGTGGTAGCACAGACTTGTAATCCCAATACTTGGGAGTCTGAGACAGGAGTATTGCAGGCTTGAAGCAGCCTCAGCAATTTAGGGAGGCTCTCAACAACTTAGTGACATCCTGTTTCCAAATAAAAAATAAAATAGGACTGGGATGTTGCTCAGAGGTAGAATGTCCCTGGGTTAAATCACCAGTACAAAAGAGAGAGAGAGAGAGAGAGGGAGAATTTTTGGAAGAGGAAAGAGGAGTGAGGGAGAGACGACAGGTCTCATGCCTGGCCTTTCTTGAGTTCTGTAATGTCTACTGATTTGCACAGCATCGTGCAAAGCAAAGGGGACCAGCAGAACGGTGTTGCACTGCAGGACTATTTACAAAACATGTTACTCTTATTAAAATAATAATTTTAAGTGCAAGTAATAAAAAAGAATGGTAGCTCTTTCCAGAAAGCAAAGAGAAGCTCACTTACAGTATTTCATAATAATTAGGGGAACACAAGCCCCTGCTGAGACACACAGAAGCATCCTCTCTCAGCCAACCACAATCTCCCTGCAGCCGTGGCTGGTCACAGTTGGCTCCTCATAATACTGAGTGACATCTTATGACCATAACTGAAATACTGCCTTCCCTGGCTCAGAGCCTTATCTACCAGGAAACAGCCTGTAGCCACTGGCCTGCGAAACCACATGGCCCCTTTACTGCAGGTGGTAGGTTGCCCTTGCCACAGAATCACCGAGGTAGTATGTAGCCACAGGTCTTGGCGAGGCCAGGGACTGACTGCCTGGCTTGTGTCCTGCTCCAGCTGTTTGACAACACTCTGTGAAACAGACAAGCTTTGGATTTTGTGGCTGAAAGTGATTTTCTTATCTTTCGCCTCTTATTTGTAAGTCCAAGTACGCTCCTATTCTTCATTGATTTATGTCTTGGATGCCCACTGTGTACAAGCCCCGGAGCTGGGGTTTTTTGTCAGGTACAAAGATGCTTTAGATTAAATAACATGTGAAAATCTTGGGTCACTTTGCTTTCAGTCGGGCAGTTTATCTAGTGCACGTCGAGTGTTCATCATGAGTCCCTGTAAAAGGAATTCAGGCCTCCTCAGGATCTTCTCAGAGGCTGGCTATAAAATGGCTTTTTGTAAAGGGATCTCACAACATGCGGAAGCCAGGCCACTGATTTGCAGTTCCACACAAACCCTCTGTTGGTTTGCAGACCCCGCAAAGGACGACAAATCACAAGTACCAAGCAGGTTTGTATATTCCTATGTGGCAACCATTTCAAGTACTTTCTATGCATGTTTGCTAGAAAGCAGATTTCTTGCAGATTGGTTTCCAATTTGCAGAGTGCACACATTTTAATGAATTGCAAGCAGCATGGAGCAAAACATCCATATTCTGGCAATAAAGTGACGATGAATGCCTTGTTTCAGAACTTGTGCAAAGAATAAGATGGATCTCTGTCATAACAAAAGCTGACTGGGAAGAAGTGAATAACTCCCAGAAAAAAAAAAAAGTTACGTAAACACTTTCAGAAGGAAGTGCTTCCTATTTATAAAAAAGAATGGAGGTGAAGGAAATACTTTTCTTCACTTACTCTGCAAAACTTCAAGGGGCAATGCAGAATAGTATTGAAAGGTACAGATTCCAGTGTCAGCATGTGTGGGGGAAAATACCTCCTTGTTCACTTAGCTGTGCTACCCGAGCCTCAATTCCCTCACCTGGGAATTTGGAATAGTAATAACAGTATTTACATTGAACAGGATTAAACAGATGCCCTTAGCCTGACACAGAGTTAACATCTATCAGTGGGAGGTATTGATACTGGTTTCATGAACTGCTTGGAGGTACAGTGAAAAGAAATACCAATATCATTTTGCTTTTTAAGGAACTTACATCTTCAGGGGTAAATCTTCACATAACCAGAGACAAATAAAAAAATACTAAGCAGGCACTATCTTTTCTACTTAAAGATAGCTACATGACCTGGGAGATATGGAAGAGGGACTTCTCTATGGATTGTCAAATGATAAGGACCAAGGCTTAGAACCAGAAAGATCATTGTTGAGAATCATGTAAAAACCTCGGACAGGTGCTGAAATGTCAATATTGCTTGAACAGGACATCAATGCATAAGTATCTAAAACATCCCAACAAAAATCTCTTCTACAAAGCAGCTTTACAAATATATATGATTTCTGTGAAAACTCAACATTTTAAACTAGACTTTCCCTTCATGATGTTTGTATGGCTTCAATTCAAATGTGGCCCCCAAGTGCACATTCTCCTTCTAACCCCAAACCTTTCCTTCATTAAAGTTATCACAACTGAAACCAAAGTACATAATTACTTTTCTTTTAACACATAATTGAGATAGAATTCAGATTATAAAATTTACCCATTTAGAGTGTACAATTCAGTGGTTTTCAGTATATTCAAAGAGTTCAACAACCATCACCAAGCCGGGTGTGGTGGCGCACGCTTGTAATCCCAGTACTTGGGAGGCTGAGACAGGAGGCTCGCAGGTTCGCGGCCAGCCTCAGCTACTTAGTGAGGCCCTCCGCAACTTAGGGAGACCCCATTTCAAAATAAAGAATAAAAAATAGGGCTGGGGGTGTAGCTCGGAGGTAGAATGTGCCTGGGTTCAATCCTCAGTACCGAAAAATAAAAAATCACCACAGTCTAATTTTAGAATATTTTTATCACCCTAAAAAGAACCTATATCCATTAATAGTCACTTCCCATTCCCCTCCATCTCCCCAGCCCAAGCAACTATTAATCTACTTTCTATCTCTATAGATCTGTCTATAGTAGAAATTTCGTATAAGTGGGATTATATAATATGTGGCATTTTACTTTTACTCATCATATGTTTTCAAGGTCATCCAGATTGCAATATCAGTATTCCACTCCTTTTTATGACAAAATATCCCATTGCGTGAATATCCCACGTTTCATTTATTTATTTATCAGCTGATGGACATTTGAATTGCTTCTACTTTGTGGCTATTGTATATAATGCTGCAATGAACATTTGTGTGCAAGGTTTTGTACAGATTAATGCTTTTAATTCTCTTTGGTATACATGTAGGAGTTGAATGGTTTGGACACATGGTAACCCTATTGTGTCTAGTATTTTGAGGAGCTAACAAACTACTTTCCAAAGAAATTGTGCCATTTTATAATCTCACCAACAATATATGAGAGTTCCAGTTTCTCTAACACCCTTGCCAGCATTTGTTATTATCTGTGTTTTTTCCCTTGCCATTCTAGTAGGTGTGAATGGTAGGTGACTGAGGTTTTGATTTGCATTTCTCTCATAACTAACAATGTCAAGAAGCCTTTAGTGTGCTTACTGGAGTTTTGTAAATCCTCTTTAAGAAATGTCTGCACAAGCCGGGTGTGGTGGCGCACGCTTGTAATCCCAGTACTTTGGGAGTCAGAGACCGGATGATCCGGGTTCGCGGCCAACCTCAGTGCGTGCATGCGCACGCGAACTCTCTCTCTCCTCTTTCTCTCTCTCTCCTCTCTCTCTCTCTCTCTCTCTCTCTCTCTCTCTCTCTCTACCTAGTGAGGCCCTCCGCAACTTTGTGAGACCCAGTTTCAAAATAAAGTATAAAAAAAATAGGGCCGGGGGTGTAGCGTGGAGGTAGAACGCCCCTGCGTTCAACCCCTGGTACCGCAAAAAAAAAAAAAAAAGAAATGTCTGCACAATTCCTTTCTTTTAATCATGATTTTATTATCAAGTTATAAATGTTCTTTAAGAGTTCTGTATATGATAAAAAATGTATGTATACACAATGGAGATTTCTTTAGCCATAAAGAATGAAATTATGTCGTTTGTAGGAAAATGAATGAAACTAGAGCACATTATTTTAAGTGAAATAATCCAATATCACCCTGAAACCCATCAAGATGTATGATTAAAAGATGTATGATTACAATGTACCAATAAAAAAGAAAAGAAAAGAAATAATCCAGTCTCAGAAAGTCACTAGTCATATGTTATCTCTTATATGTGGAAGCTAGAAAGAGAAAAAGGAAGGGTGGGTTTTCATAAAAATAGAAGGGAGACCAATAGAGTAGAGGAAAAGGGCCACAGGAAGGGAGGAGGGGAAAGACAAAGGCGGTACTGGGGAATGAAATTGACCAAATTATATTATGTGCATGTACAAATATGTAACAATGAATCCCCCTATTGTGTATAATCATAATGTACCAATAAAAAATCTTTGGTAAAGAATTCTGAATATAATTCCCTCATCATGGAGATAATTTGCAAATACTTTCTACCATTCCATATTAACATCGTTATATAAGATGTGATGATATTAATACTGAACTGAAGGTTTTTATTTACCTTTTTCTAAACTCTCCTCCCTGTAGCCTCCCCATCTCCCACCTTGTCACAACACACACACACACACACCTAATCTCACACACACACACACACACACACACACACAACCTTTTACCTCCTTCCCCTTCAAAAGCAGTGATGTGGTTGATAGAAAGGAGGACCCAAAAGAAACTTGAGACAGCAAAAGGAAAGTTAAATTTACAAAATTCAGAGTACTTTATAGGCCAAAGTGATTGAGGAAAAGCAGGTCTTTGAATTCCATCAGTGTCATGGTTCAATATACAATGTCCCCTGAAGAGCTCATGTATTAAAGTTCAGAGTTGACGTGATTAAGTCTTGAGGATTTAATCTCATCAGTAGATAAATCCATGTGATGGATTTAGCAAGGTGTAGGCCGGTGAGGTGTGGCTGGAGGTGGGTCCTTGGGGGAATAGCCTTAGGGACTTTGAATCCCCTTGCTTGCACTCTCTAGCTTCCAGCCTCCATGATGTGAGAGCAGAACCCTGCACATGAACTAAACCCGGAATCTCCAAGAAACTGAGAAAGTAAGCCTTCCTTCCTCTTAATTGTGTGGTCAGTTGTCTTGGATTATAGCAGTTAGGATGTTGACTGAGACAATCAGCTTGGCTTTGCATAACAGGAGCCAAATCTGAAGACCGGAAGAAAATAGATTTCAAAAAGAACTAATAATGTTCCTGTCCACATCATCAGTTTCTTTCCTGAAGAATCTGGGACTGTTTAGAATGATAAAAGACAATGCTTCACAGCACTTCAATAACTCCAGGAAGGCAGGACTTTCCCCTCTATTATTCACAACTGGAGAGAAGGCAAAGGTGCCCCCCAGGAGGATGTAAACACGTGATGGTAACACCAAAGAAACATGGCCAAAAAAACAACTAAATATTTAACCAGCCTCTGGATTAGCAACAAAGAGTATTGCCTCGGGTATATTGCCCTCCTTCTTCTAAGAGGGTCTCTGCACTGTACAATTTGATACTTGCTTCGTAACATATAATCAAACAATGATCAGTTGAAACCATTTTCTTCCTTTTATTTTTTATTGTCCTCTTTTACTTTATATATTGTCCCACTTGATTCAAGAAGTCTGAGTAATGTTGTTTCTCCAAGACCTTGTACCATAATAGTATAAATAGACAATAAAAAAAACACAAGTAGCATCTTGCATTTCCTGCAGGTATCAGTAATCTCACTTGTTGATAAATTGTGTTTCTTGTTTCCTCACTGTTCCTCATTCTCGTATTTTCAATGTTTTCAATTTTGTGTTTCTGTTGCCTCACATCATCTACCTTTCTGTGTATAAGACCTCTTGATGGTCTCTGTAGACCCAATTGGGTCAGTACACTGCAGGCTGTGGTTCCCTCCCGTCTGGTTGATGGGGGGGGGCAGTGTGTGTGTGTGTGTGTGGGGAACACAGGCTCCAAAGCTCCAGTGGCATGTAAGGCTCACTTCGAGGCATGGTGTTGGGTGTGGGCTCCGAGGCTCAG
>PVJS01024573.1:0-28552 GCA_004027185.1 Glis glis
CGGTTTCAAAATAAAGTATAAAAAATAGGGCCAGGGACGTAGCGCGAAGGTAGAACGCCCCTGCGTTCAATCCCTGGTACTGCAAAAAAAAAAAAAAAGAAAAAAATTCTAACAATTCTGTTTTTGCAAGAGAAATGACTGGCCATTTAGGACAAGCAGAACAGCTATAAAATTAGCTAGTGCTTTTTGGGTAATTTTCTGGAGTACTTAATTTGGCTGCCATTATTGTTGCTTCTATCATGATTTGTTGAGAAGCAATGTAAAGATGGGATGCCTGGCAGGATTAATCCCTTCCAAGAGCTGTACCTCCATGACCTAGGCATCTTCTACTACACTCCACATCTTAAAGGTCCCACCACCCCATCACCACCACAGTGGATACCAAGCTTCCAGTACATGAACCCTTGGAGACACACTCAAGCCATATTCAACCCACAGCAATACCCTCTACATGCATACAAATACACATGCACACAGAGGAAAGGAATTAAAGTTCATTCTAAAGGGCATGGAGGGGCACATGTATTTGTTCTAATATGGGCTGAATTTTATTCTGATGACAGTGGGTGGTAGAATGATGTGTTGGGTGAAAGTGAAGCCTCTAAAATTGAATAGCTTGTGTTTGAATTTCAGCTCCCCCATTTACCAGCTTACATGAACATGATCAAGATATGATCAAGATATCTGAACCATCTGTGTCACCACTTTCTCATCTCTAAAATGAAAATGGACATAGTACTTATTTCATGGTTGTGGGGATTAAATGAATTGAAATGGTGCATATAAAATGCTTGACCACTAAGTCTGGCAGTTAGATGTTCAATAAAATTCATTTTGTGTGTGCGTGTCTGTGTGTGTGTGTGTGTGTGTGTGTGTGTGTGTGTGTGTGTAGTTTTACAACAAGGCTTCTTAGATTAATGATTCATTGTATAGTTTTCATTGTATAGTTTCCTTACCTTTTTCTTCCTCCTTCTTCCTAAGATTCTGTTTCTCCAATCTCCCCAGCTGGTTCTCTTTTGTCTGGTAAAGGAATAAAGTAAAACTTAACCAAAATGTAATAAAACACAGTGTTGATGAATAGTAGTGATGATGTTTTTTAGTCCTTGGGTGCTTCTCATCCACTGGGCCAGTCTGTCTAGCAAAACGTCCTGTGACTGAAGGGACACTGGAAGTTTCCTCAAATGGTCTGGAATTGAGGCTCTGCCACTTATCTACTGTGACATTAGATACCTTAATGTACTTCTCTGACTCTTATTTTTTGTATTTGTAATATATAGATAATAACATGTACTTCATAAGGTTGTTATAAAGACTTGGCAGTGACTGCTATAGAGTAAGTGCTCAATAAATGCTTGCACTTTTAAAAATGAGTACAAGAGTACCTTCCTCAATGGACCTGCATAATCCAGGAGTGGAGGCACACGCCTGTAATCCCAGTTCTTGGGAGACTGAGATAGGAGGATCGTAGGTTCGAGACCAGCCTCAGAAATTTAGCAAGACTCTTAGCATCCTGGGGAGACCCTGTTTCAAAAACAAAAAATAAAAATGGCTAGGGGTGTAGCTTGGAGGTAGAATGCCACTGAGTTCAATCCCCACTAACACACAAACACATACACACACACACACACACACACACACACACACACAGACCTGCATAAGCTTAAAGATGTGAAATCACTATAAAATATTTTCCAGTTTTTCATTTGAGTGTCTGTGTGTATATACATCTGTGTGTATGTTTATGTATGTGAGTACATATAAATAAGATGGAACTTCCTAAAGCAAAAAGATATAAAAGCAACTAACTGGCATCAGAATTGTGTGCTGGGGAACTGATGGCCCAGTATATTATCCTCTCAGCATAGCCCACATCAAGCATGAATTGTTATAGTTAGATATAGAATGTCCCCTGAAGAGCTCATAAACTGGTGTTCAAAGTTGATGTAATTGAGTCATGAGGGTTGTAATCTCATCAGTAGATAAATCCATTGGATTTATCTGGATGGTAAACTAGGCCAGTGGGGTGTGGCTGGAGAATGTGGGTCCCTGGGAGTGTGGCCTTAGGGATTGTGCTTGTATCTTTGAATTCTTTTGCTTACTGACTCTCTCTGCTTCCTGCCTCCGTGATGTGAGGAGCAGAGCCTGTGTGCTCTCTCTCTTTCTGCTTCCTGCTACCATCCCCTGAGATCCATAGACCCTGGCCTCACTTGACTGGACCTGGAATCTCCCAGAAACTGTGAGCAAATATATCTTCCTTCCTCTAAGTTGTGTGGTCAGGTCTCCTGGATGTAGCGGTGAGAATGTTGACGAGACATGAGTATATTTTTAGTTACTTGGATATATACACCATTCTTGGTGCTGTATGCTTTAGCTTCTAGAAACCTGTTAACCAGCATCAAAACTAAATCAAATCCGTAAGTATTTACTGAATGCTTATGCTATGCAAGATATAATTGCTATAAAGCCCAGGAAATATTTTTAGCTTCATGCATTATCAGTTGACTGATACCAAATGTACTAAGTTCTTACTGGAACACCATCATGGAATATTTGAAGGGCTATTACTGCTTTTAAAAGAGTTCCTATCAGGAGAAGTCTATTCCATTTTGCTTTATCTTTCTCTGAGGAAAGAAAATGCAACAGAGATGAGTATCTGATTTTATTTTGTTGTTCCAGTGGCTCATATGATGAAATAAATTAAAGTTCCATCTGACCGCCCCAATAGATGAGAACAAGAAGTTTACCTGCTAATATAAAGATTGGCCCTCCTGACCCCTGCACTGAAAAATATCAAGTACACTATTGTATCTTTATAGCAATAAGCACTGCAACCAGTGGGCTTTTTGTTGTTACTATTTTTCACAGTTATATATATATATATATGTGTGTGTGTGTGTGTGTGTGTGTGTGTGGTACTGGGGATTGAACCCAGGGGCATTCTACCTCCAAGCTACACCCCCACCCCTATTTTTTTATTCTTTATTTTGAAACAGGGTCTCACTAAGTTGCGGAGGGCCTCGCTAAGTAGCTGAGGCTGGCCATGAACCTGCGATCCTCCTGCCTCAGTCTCCCAAGTACTAGCATTATAAGCGTGCGCCACCACGCCTGGCTCACAGTTATATTAGTTGGCCTAGGCTGCTAATGTGTAATGCACATGGACCAGACATTAGACCAATAAGCAGGTCTTGTGACCTCTGAAGATTTACTCATTCATCAGCAAGTTCCATGCCAGTGCTGTACAATAGAAATATAATGTGAGGTATTGTATGATTTAAATTTTTCTAGTCACTACATTTTAAAGTAAAGTCAAAGTAAGAATAGGTGAGATTTTAACTCAATAGCATATTTTATTTAGCCTCATATATCCAAAACATTATTATTTCAAATATATCAACACAAAAATTATTAATGAGATATTTGACATGCTTTCTAAATTTATCTTTAACATTCAGTGTATATTAAACTTAACAGCCGGGCATGGTGGTGCACGCTTGTAATCCCAGTACTTGGGAGGTTGAGACCGGTTCTCTGAGAACCGGAGGATCCAGGTTCTCAGCCAGCCTCAGCTACTTAGTGAGGCCCTCCGCAACTTAGTGAGATCCTGTTTCAAAAGAAAGAATAAAAAATAGGGCTGGGGGTGGAGTTCGGAGGTAGAATGCCTCTGGGTTCAATCCCCAGTACCGCAAAAAAAAAAAAACAGTACAACTTCATTTATACTAACCACATTTCAAGTGCATAATTGCTGCATGTGATTGGTTGGTAGCTACCATATTGGACAGTGAAGATCTATGCTATTGTTGGGTTATTTGATGGGGTAAAAACTTAATAAAAACATGGCATTTTCTATGGAAATATTACATTATATAAATTATTTGTTATTTTGTTATTTAAATAAAGTAAGTAACTTTAAATCATTAAAATAATTTAATTAATAAATTCAATAACCAGAAAAAACAAAATATATTAAACATTTTGTGTGTGTGTGTGTATTGTGTGTGTATTGCGTGTGTGTGTGTGTGTGTGTGTGTGTGTGTGTGTGTATGTATGTGTGTTTTACTGGGGACTGAACCCATGAGCATTCTACCATCAAGCTACACCTTCAGCCCTTTTTTTGGTTTTTGTTTTAAAACAGGGTCTCGCTAGATTGCTGAGAGTCTTGCTAAGTTGCTGAGACTGGCCTGGAATCTGCAATCCTCCTGTCTCAGCCTCCCAAGTACTGGTATTACAGGCATGCACCTGGCTATACTAAATATTTTTAAATTTTACACTACAAAACATGGGCAAGAGGAAAAGGATACTGGACTGTAGACGTAACCAGTAATTTACCAAGATAGGGAGCATAGATCATTTCCTTTTTTTTTTTTTTGCGGTACCAAGGATTGAACCCAGGGGCATTCTACCTCCTGGCTACACCCCCAGCCCTATTTTTTAATCTTTATTTTGAAATAGGGTCTCACTAAGTTGCAGAAGGCCTCACTAAGTAGCTGAGGCTGGCCACGAACCCGGATCCTCCGGTCTCAGCCTCCCAAGTACTGGGATTACTAGTGTGCATCACCACGCCCGGTTTGATCATTTCCTATTTTAAACTTGAACATAAAGGAATTATTTGAAAAAATTCTTTATAAATAAAAGTAGGACATAGACCATTGAGTATATGTACAGAAATTCTAGAGATATGCCAATAGTTGAGGGCATTGCTTTGCCAGAATTCTCAGGGGAAATCTGCTGTGCATTTGAAATAGAATAAGATGAGTGTCACCATGGAGGTAGGTACTGGGAACTAAGGAAGCATAAAACAGAAAATAGGAGGCTGAGAGTAAGCGCTGGGACTGTGCAAGGCAGGGAGAGTGAATGCCTTCTAGAAGAAGCTGCATCTAACCAGAGTCTTAAAGTACTTTTGAGAAACATACATCAGGCAGAGAGAATAGAATCTTGCTTCCCTCAAGGAAGAGAAAAAAAATAGAAGTCATTTTAGAAAGTGTGGAAGTGCTTCAATTCAATAAAGGAGAGTTTAACAGTTTTCCCTGAAAAAATGGTCAATATTTTTGTTAAATATTGAGTTAATTAACATTATTGTACTAAACTCCAAGAGGATTTTATTTCTACAGGGCGAGAAACAAAGGCAGATGGATCCGTCAGTTTGCGGTCAGGAAAGCAGACACCACTCCTAATAGGTAAAGCAGAGAGAATGCAGGGAACTGGCTAATCCAGAGGATTGATCACCCGGGTGTTGGAATGGCTGAGAAGCCAGACAGGGAAACTGAGTCAACCCAGCAAACAGTAACAGCAGAAGTCCTGCATACTCACAGGACTGAAGGGACACGGTGGGACTACCGAGGTCCAAAGATGAGAACACCCAGCAGAGGCCAAGCCACGGCAGGGGTTGCTCCACAAAGCTAGGACCACACAAGGAGGAGCTGCCTAGTGGGACCTAGAGCCGGGAGAGGATGCGGCCACTGCAGGAGTGGAAGCAGCGATGCTCCCTCTCTCCTTCCCTTCACTCTCCAGCCTCCCTTCAGAAAGGCAAAGGCCAGAGAATGGGAAAGGCAACCTGCAGAGGCCCTTTCCCCACAAAACAGAGCAGACCAGAGCAAGACCAAGGAATGCATTGGATAGCAAACAGGCTATGGACCAGCATGGTACAGTGAGAAACCATGGGTGGTTTTTTTTAATTGGTTCAACAAATGTATTAGTGCCTATTGTGCTTTAGAAACTCTATTCCTGCTGGGGATACAAAAGTGAATAAGAAAGATCTCTAAATTGTTATCAGTAAAATACTTCTCACTAGTGAGAGCAATGACGCTAACTAGTAAACACACTAAAGAGATGAACTAAGCCATAAGAGGCTTGGGATTGAAAAAGGTCTGGGACCTCCCAACAGGCCAAGGAGAATAGCGCTATTCCAGATTTCTCCAACCTAAAAGTGAATAGAAGCATAAATATGAGCAATTAAAATAGCTACCCAATTTTGGGATAGTTCCTGTCTATGGCTCCTCTGTGAATAATGGGATTGGAAAAATTGTAGACCCCTGAGGTCAGCATGACTCAGTGCAGAGCACTCTGGCTTTGGAGCCTAAGAGGCCTGAATATTTCCCAAGCTTTGTTACTCACAAGGTGCAGAGCCTTGGGCAGGTCATTCATCTCTAGCTTTCCCATCTTTCAAAGAGGAATAGTAACACCTTTAAAAGGTTATTGTAAAGATTATATGTGAACATATATATTTAACATGTTTAGTTAAGTGCTTGGGACATACTCAATAAAAGTAAGTAAGTACTCAATAAAAAGAAGCTATTAGTCTTTTTAAGTGCATATTTAAGGAACACATGCATTAGTCATTAAAACATAGAAGTTCATTTATAACACGCAGATATACTTTATGAATACACACAGGTAATATGAAAAGAGTTTGTTTTACAATATAAGGTATTAAGAGTTTTAACCATGTTAGAATTACTCTAGAAATATTAAAATGATTTATGATTTTCCAGGAATCATGAGTATCTTTCATTTAAAATGTACTAAATGAAATTTATTCATTCTATAACTTGGAAGGTATGCTCACTTACCAATTACTGATAGATTTCAAAATAGATCCACATTCATGATATTTATTCATATAGGTATTGAATTAGTACTTACAAAGTTCAGAATTATGAATTAGTATTTACAATGTCCAGTACAATGGTAAAATTTATCTTTGTTAAATATATTTAATAAAATCATAACCCTGGATAATCCAACTTTTTGTCACCCATGTGCCTGGACCCCTGCTGTTAAATTAGGTAAAAGATGAGTAGGAGCTGGGCATGGTGGCACACACCTGCAATCCCAGCACTTGGGAGGCTGAGACAAGAGAATCACAGGTTCACAGACAGCCTCAGCAACTTAGTGAGGCCCTCTGCAACTTAGTGAGACCCTGTTTCAAACAAACAAACAAAAAAAAATAAAACAAAATAGGGCTGGGGTGGGGATGTAGCTCAGAGGTAGAATGCTCCTGGGTTCAATCCCAGTACCACACACACATACACATATACACACACAAAAGAGATGAGTAGGACCATGTTAAATATTTTACCATAAACCTCTAGTGAGACCTTCATGCTGTTAAACTACCATATTACACACCTCTAACTCCATCTCTCTCCCAGTCTCTGACAACTATTTCATTTATTTTTCTTTTTCCAAAACCCACAGCAATTCCCTCGTTCTTACTGTCTGGTAAAGTCCTTATTTCTTGCTTTAATGGGAACCTGAAATTAACAAGACACCAGCTTGCAGAGTCTATTTCCATATCTCTGCATGCACTAGCAATGCACCCACACATCTTCCCACCCACCAGCATCTGCACCCACACACCTGCCCACCCACTAGCATCTATACCCACACACCTGCCTACCCACTAGCATCTGCACCCACACACCTGCCCACCCACCAGCATCTGCATCCACCACACTTGCCCACCCACCAGCATCTGCACCCACACACCTGCCCACTCACCAGCACCTGAACCCACCTGACCTGCCCACCCAACAGCATCTGCACCATCGAGCTCTGCCTTCCTGCCTGATACTGAGATGAGCTCTCCATATTCTTATCTAAAGTCAGTCTCTCCCCTTGTGCTCTAAATCGCATCTTATCTCACCTCTTAAAGAACACTCCAGAAATTCTCCACTCTGCCTGTGACATCATTTTTTACTTGACTCAATTATTCCCATCATCATACAAACATGTACTTATTTCTCCCATCTTAAAATTAAAAATCAAAAGCAAATTGTTTTTACCTACTTCCACATTACACAAATGCTTGTTTCTTTACCCGGCTTCTCGACACCACATTCTCTCCATTCCCTACCTTCCTCAGTGACCCTTTTCAGTCTTCTTTGGAATAGGGGAGAAAAACATTTCATTGTGTCCTTGACTTCTTAACGTTGGAATATGCCAGGCTCAACTCTATATCCTTTTCTCTATCTACTCTCACTCTCTTGGTAATCTCTTCCAGATATAGGACATTAACTCCCAAATTTTATATATTTCTCTTATAATCCAGATTCAGATCCTTATAATTCCTACAATTCAGATTCCTATATTTATATATTTCTCCTAAAATCCAGATTCAGCAAATCTATTTGGGTGAATTATACACACCCCATGCTCAATGTGTCCATACAGAACACCTTATTTTTTCCCCAAGCCGCTGCATCTACAACTATAGATGCTTCCATTTCAGTCGGAGTAACAACTTTATCCTTCCAGTTACTCAGACTAGTATCTTCAGAGTCAACCTTGACTCTTTGCTTTCTCTCATACTGAACAACTATCCATCATATATCTTATTGGTTCTACTTTCAAAATACATCCAGAGTCATATCTTATCTCATTGCCTCCATTGCTACCACACCAGTCTGGACAAACATCATTTCTCACCTAGGTTCTTACAAAGGCATCCTAATAGACCTTCCTGTTTCTAACTTTGTTCCTCTACATTAACAACACTGCAGTCAGAGGGATTTTTTCCAACCTAAATTGGACCATACTGCTCCTCTACTCAAAATCCTGCAATGGGTCCCATCACAAATACAGTAAAAACCAAAGTCCCTACTTTGGCTTAAAAGGGCCTACACAGTTTGACTTCTGTTATATCTCAGACATCATTTTCGAAAATTTCCACCAGTGATCTTTTACTCCAGTCACACTACTTAATAAATAAACATTTGTGAAACAAATCAATCCATCCCCTAAGGACCTCATTGTCTCCTGGAGAAAATGATAGATAGATGATAGATAGATAGATAGATAGATAATAGATACAGAGATATACACACATATTTATATATATATATATGATATACTTATAAATGATTATAAATAGGAAATAGTGATTAAAGTTCTCCCTCACCTCCTATCCTAAACCCTGATGGGTGAAACACCACTGGGAATTAAAAGTTGGGGAGTTTTCCAGGGGTAAGGATGGTGTTGGGGAGACAGGGAGGAAGCAAGGACATTTCAAGCAGAAAGAACATCACATGCAAAGATCTGGAAGAATGAAATAGTAGCATATTTAGGGAGTTACAAGTAAAGTAGAAAGCTCTTTCAAAAATATCAAAAAATAAAGATTAAGTTTAGGAAATCTGGATGTGGGAGGTAACAAAAGATACAGTTCACAATTTATATAGGAGTCACATCATGAAAAGCTTTCTATGTGTTTGTTTGTTTCCTTGCAGCTTTCAATCTACTCTGGGAACAATTTATTAACTGTACCTTTTGGATGCACCTTCTCAACAGGACCAATGCAATATTTGGAAAGAATTCTGAATTCCCCGAGTCAAAGATAAAAAAGAAAAAAAAATCCTAGAGTCACATTTAATTTGACAAGGTAGAGGAGTGGGCGTGCAACTATATCAAATTTAATTTGTACAAAATCATCATCTCTGATAACATTATTTTTTTCTGATCTACTGCGTTTAGACTACTTTAGTAAGGCTTGATCTCTCTGTCTACCTAAACACTGATTCACTTACAGCAAGCTTCATGTCAGCACTGGACATATTAATACCCAACAAATCCACAAGGTGTTAGTTGCACACGATCTTGTATAAAAGGTGAACCAAGACTTGGCTCAATCTACAGCTTTCCCCAGACAAGACAGCTGATCACAGACACAGGTAAGTGTTTGTCATTTACAATTATCAAGTAGTGACAGCTACTTTTGTAATTACAAACTTGTTCAGGACCTGGAGAACAAATTAGAGCTTTATGCCACTGCTGTGTAGGGAAAGTATGCTTGTCAACCTTGCTTCCTAAATATATGGCTAATATTCTGTAATCAGCAAGTAACTGACTTTACAGACCAATTTGCCTGGTATCTGAAATAGTATTTTATTTTAAACAATTGTGGGCAAAAGCAAATAGTATTTACGAGATGTTAAAGTGAAGAAATCATTTTGTTGTGTACAATTTTCTTTTTCTTTTAAAACGAATATAGTCTTTAAAACTGTTAATTAAAGGGCAAATCTAATGATCTCAATTACTTGTCTTAGAGTAGTCACTTTAAGATGGTCAGCAATAGTGCTCTAATCTTTACAAACTGCTCTGCAGAATCCATTATATTGGAGTTTTGATCTCTGATGTGTTTGTACTTTGACCAAAAAATGAAGAAGGAGAAGGAGGAAGGATATTGTTTTAAGAAACAAAAAAGAAAAGAAAAAGGAAGGAAATCCTCTAGCTGAAGCAAAATGTGATGGGGAGGATGGTTTGACTAATTACTTTTGCTTTGGTCCACTTGCATAATGATTGTAACTCTTTGGTTCCAGGATTTCTAATGGGCCTTTGCTGTTTCCTTCTCAGTCCAGGATGAAGTCCATCCAGTTTTGCTTCCTTTTCTGTTGCTGGAAAGCACTGTGCTGCCATAGCTGTGAGCTGACCAACATCACCATTGCAGTAGAAAAGGAAGAGTGTCGTTTCTGCATAAGCATCAACACCACTTGGTGTGCGGGCTACTGCTACACCAGGGTAGGTCCTGTGATCGGAAGTGAGGGTGTTGAGGGTCTGTATGGGCAAGCTTCATCAATTATCACCTTGTCAATATTTTATGTTTTCTAAGGAACAGCCTTGAATCTCTTAGTCAATAGTATCTGTGTTGTGAGTGGAGTTAATGACCATGATGTCAGTTTGGGGCTTGGATTTGACTTACGTAAATTTAGGAGAGCCTTAGAATTGATCTGATAAATTTGATAATATGTCAATTCTGCATTTTCAAAAATAAAGTGTTTCTATGCTAGAATTTACATGTAGAGAGATAAACACAGAAGCATACATATATTCAATCATAAAGGACCTGTAATATTCTCCAAAATGCAATTTCTGTCATATCTTTCTTTGCCATTAGAGATAATACCCAAATATGTTTCCAGGTTACATGAAAACACCACATTATAAAAATTTTCTTCTAGACCTGCTTGAATACAAATGCCAACAAGCATCCTGGGGATGCGATCAGTCCTTGCAGACTATTAGAACCAAAGTGAACCAGCAAACCCTCTCCCCTCCTTATACCAAGACTCAGAGGCAGTAGGTTGCTAGTCTGAATTCCCATAGTTTCTTCACATTAATCCAAGTAAAAAAGCAGTTTCCACTTGTTTTCTTTTTTTTTTCCTGTAGCACCTGGTTATCTATGCAGAATTTCATTCTATCAACTAAAATAAAAAATAGGAACTTTTTAATAAAATCTATTTTATTGGATTGTAAATGAGTTGGACAAAACTCTACTCATTATATAATTTATTGGAACTTCTTGGGATACAGACTTGGTAGCATGATATTGAAATTAATTAAACAACAGCCCTAATTTTTCTCCTCAGTGCAAATAAATTTTCTGCTGGAAAGTGCCATAACAAACTATTTTTGCCTGGATTTAAAGATTTTTATATGTAAATGATGTGTCCTTTGAAACTGAGAGCCCTAGGAAGTCTACAACATTTAAGAGAGGAAAATGCCTATTAGCACTGGAATACTGAACACCTTACATGAACCTTCATAAACATGTTAAGTTAAACATTAACCTTCATGTAAGACCTTTTTGACCTTTTATAAATATCTCAGGACAATGTATTTAGAAGTATTTTTTCTGAGAAATTAAACTGCAGAGTTAATGGTTTAAGTTGTCATTAATATGGCTTTCAATTAAGTAAGGAAAGTCAACTTAAAATTCTAAGTCACATTTCCTTTTTCATAATTTTCTACAATGAAATGCAAAATTCTTTTCATTCTGAGAAATAATTAGTATTTTGATATTGCAATAGGGATTTAGGAAAGAAATGACAGATTTTGGTAAGATTTCCAGAATAATCAGGGAATGCAGTATAGCATGTAGGCCATTTATGAGGTTATATGGATTTTAATGGGTAAACATGAGAGCATGCAGTATTAAATCTCTGACTCATTTTGACTAAGTCAAACAGAAACTTCCAGAATATTGTGACCTAACTCTCTCCTTCCTAAACTCCTCAGGATCTGGTGTATAAGGACCCAGCCAGGCCCAACATCCAGAAAACATGTACCTTCAAGGAGCTGGTGTACGAGACCGTGAGAGTGCCCGGCTGTGCTCACCACGCGGACTCCCTGTACACATACCCAGTGGCCACCGAATGTCACTGTGGCAGGTGTAACAGCGACAGCACTGACTGCACCGTGCGAGGCCTGGGGCCCAGCTACTGCTCCTTCAGTGAAATCAAAGAATAAAGCACAGTGGACATTTCAATCCACCTATCCTTGTCCTGAAGGACTAAGGTATACAAAATATCTGTGTCACACTCTGAACCCAGGCTGCAAACCACTGGGCCAGGGGATCAGGATCGTCAGACCCCACTGATCCCTGGTGTACTGGCAGAGGGGATGGGGAGCTCCGGGAACTGAGAGTGCTGGGGCCAGGACTCTGTCACCACTCAGCCCTGCATCCCTGGGTCTGGTTCCATAAGTTTTATTCAGACCTAACTCACAGATTCATGGGCTTTTCATCTTCTGTAATCTTAGGAATCCTCTCAGGCAATCCCTTCCTTTTCGTGAGGGATATACAAGTCGAGAGGAGGGAATGATGATGGGATTGATTGAAAGAACTAAAAGAAGCAGTCTTCTGCTAGATTTGAGGGCCTTCAAGAGCAACACCAGCATCTTGTAGCCTCAGTGCCCAGCCCTCTGCTTGGAACTTAGTGAGAAACTCAACAACAGCTTCCTTAAGGAAAGTAAGATCAGAAAGGTAAAGGATAGGAATATGCTGAAAGAGGCTGGCTGATGAAGCTGCCACCAGTCCATAGGAGTGGCGGCATCAATCCCACCTTGACTCTTCTAGGGCACATGGAGTATTGAGACAGGATGTCTCTCTCTGAATTGTTTGATGCAGATGTGGGGTAACAGAATTTCCAAACTATTACTACCAAGTCCTTTAGTTAAGGGCAAAAGCAAGAAATGTTAATTTGGGACTGTGGAAATTAGCCCACAACTATTTATTTTCTTAAAATGACCACCTGCTAGCTTCCTGCAAAACTCCTTTTAGGGATGAAGAAAAAAAATGTATCATCCTATCTTCCCTAGGATCCCTTCAGTTTCTCAGAAAAGAGATTTGCAAGTAGGTTGGAAAGCAACTTCAGCAACTGAATCAATATATTTAACTTATTTACAAATACATTTGTATAGAAAGATGGCTCTTTTAGAAAGAATTAGCCATATTGGGGGAAAACAGCTGTTTTCTAGGATTCTCTTTTTATCAGCCTTCTCTTTTCTCTATCCATGTTCTCCCAAATCTATGATTTCTTTCAAGAGTGTATATTTTGAAACCATTTCATGAGTTGATTTCTTTTTAAAATGTTAACTCTTCTGGTTATGTACTTGCTTTAAACTCATAATGTTTAATTTATTTAAATCTTTTCAAAAATAAAGATGCTAGCTAGTCATATATTTGGACTGTTTCATGTACAAACAGACAGCTTACACGTATGTATGTTTATAATATTAGTATAAAAAGCCTTTAAATATAATTCCAAGTTCTTCTGCAAATGTTACCTGTCTTCATCTTTGGAAATAATAAAATTATTTTTGCATTTCTAAAAGCATTTGTCATTTAAACTTCCTGACACTTTTTGCTATGTGTAGGGGTGAAGGCGTAGAGAGAATCACAAAGAGGGCAAAGACACTGGAGGTTCTCTGGTTCATTTCTTGAATTCTTGAGATGGAAACATTAAAGCTCAGGGATGTTAAGTGAGCTACTCAAGATCACTGTCTTGGTTCATTCAAGCTGTTTTAACAGACATTTTTAGACTGGTTAAGTTATAATCAACACAAGTTTATTGCTCACAGTTCTAGAGGCTAGAAAGTCCAAGATTTGATGCCTGGTGAGGCCCAATCTCTACTTCAAAGAGGCTACCTCCTCTCTCCATCCTCACATGATGGAAGTAGCAGATTACTCCCTCAAGCCTCTTTTATAAGGACACTAATTACATTCTTGGGGGCTCCACTGCCATGACCTAATCACCTCCTAAAGGCCTTACCTCTTAATACCGCCACAGTGGGGATTAAGTTTCAACATATGAATTACAAAATTACATAAAACATTCAGAACAAATTAATTGCAAAGACTGTTCATGGCAGAACCAGGATTGGAACCCTGGCCTCCTAGCTCTTAGTCCAGTTCTCCTTCAACTATTCTGCCACATTAAGAAGCCATTTGGGGAAGGACTGAAACAAAACTATAGGTACTGATAATAAACTATGTCCATCCAAATCTAGTATTATGTATGGCTTATAGCTATATTCTCTACCATATCTTGACACATTTAAATTAGGTAGGTGAATGGTAGATAGATAGTGTTACTATAGATTGAACCCAGGTGCATTCTACCTCTGAGCTACACCCCCACCCACTTTTATTTTTTGTTTTGAAACAGAGTCTTGCTAGGTTGCTAAGAGTCTCACTACTTGGTGAGGCTGTCTTCAAACCAGTGTTTCTCCTGTCTCAGCTTCCCAAGGACTTGGATTACAGGTATGTGCCACCATGCCTGGCTAAAATTAGGGATATATTAACAAAATTTAATAAGAAGCTTTGAATTGTAGCATAGCCTTTTTCCCTCTCCCTGTAGTTTTAGAGATCAAAATAATAAGCCTTCCCATTAGAGTCAGTACAGGACAGTGACTCCAGAGTTGTGCTGTCTCGGTCTTCTTAGCCAAATGTCATCTTGCAGAAGTTATTTAAATTCTCTGGACTTTGGTTTCCTGAACTGTAAAGTAGAGATAATGGTATTATCTACATCATAGAGTCATGTTGATGATTAAATGGAATAACACATGTAAAGGACTCAAAATAGTACTTGGCACTGTCAGACAATTCAACCTCAGAAACTATAAAAGTAAAAGAACTTTATTTGGGGTCTTAGGAATCGAAATTCAGGATATACAAGTTCAGATAGGTCTGAATCAGTGTTCTGAAGGAGGTGGGGGAAGTAAGAGTTTATATAGGGAAAAAGTTCTTAAATCATTATAAGGTAATTAAAACTATTTGAAGAGAAACTCTATTGAAATTGGAAAAGAATGCAAGGGTTACTTGGCAAGGACTACATGACCACTAGAAGTTAAAGAAAGGAACATATAAACCAAATAGAAATGTTCATAAAACAAGAGTACAACAACCTCTTGATGTGCATCTTGAGTCTCTGGGCACCATGCAATTGTCTGGTCATTCTAGATGTTTGCAGTCAAAGGGTAGAGATGACCACAGCTCACATTCCAGGCAGCAGCTTGAGATGTCATAAGTCCTGTTTCCTTAGGAGCTTCCCAGCTTCATTTTGGAAAGCTCTTTCAATGTTACTTTCATCATGAGTCTCCTTTTATTTTCACAGCATATAGCAATTTCTCAATAACTCTAAGCATTTATCCCTAAAGAAAGACAATGTGGCAAGATGGCAGAAAGACAACCCAGGTTAAAACAACAGCAACAAGTTAAAAACCACCCACCTCAGGCTCTTTCTCATAACCTTGGGCATATTAGTTAACTACTCTGGGAACTCACCATTCTTACTTTTAAAACAGAGTGAAAATGGCCACTATTCCATAGGGTTGCTGTAAAGATTTAGAAAGATGTTGCCTATAAAGAGATTAAGAGTCCAACAGAACTAAAATCGTAATGGAGATTGTTTTACAACTTACACAAAAGGTCAAAGTCAAAATGGTAGAAAGAAGCAGAAGTTTGTGCTTAAAAAAGCCCCACACCAAACTGAAGTTCAATCCTTTTTGAAGCAGCAAGAATGAAAACTGTGTCTACAACAAGAAAAGGCCCATCCCCATGAGATACCATTTTAGTTGGAGTCCATATCATCTCTCCTGAGGGTCTCTTCTGGTTCTGGGCAAATCTCATATGGCTCCAAAAATTATCCCTTCTAAACCATAATTTTGACCATTCCTATTAACAAATAGGATTCCCTACTATTTTCAGGATAAAATTCTAATCCTGTGCTGAAACACCAGGGCTATCATGGTCTGACCTCTGATTACTGCTCTAATTTCTTTGCTCCCTCTTCTTTTTTTTTTTAATTTTTGCAGTACTGGGGATTGAACCCAGGGGCATTCTACCTCTGAGCTACACCCCCAGCCCTATTTTTTATTCTTTATTTCGAAACAGGGTCTCACTAAGTTGCGGAGGGCCTCACTTAGTAGCTGAGGCTGGCTGCGAACTGGATCCTCTGGTCTCAGCCTCCCAAGTACTAGGATTACAAGTGTGCGCCACCACGCCCGGTTTCTCTCCCTCTTCTTGCAACCCCAAGAGGACACTGAATTTGGAGGCTAGTTATGAGGCTTGAGGGAGGATTTTATGCCTTCTATTCCTGGGATGCTCTGACTAGAATACCATGCCTTTCATCCTACAAGAGTTGGCTGGTTTTGCTTGGAAACTGGTAAGTCGGTGGTACTTGAATTCTTAAGAGTAAGTCCTGTATATAAGAATAATAAATACTGACATCATGATATTAAGGAAGGAGAAACAGGAATGGAATTGAAAAGCATTCAGGGAACCTCAAACTGTATCTACAAAGTCTTATTTCTTAACATAAATATGAGCCACAAATATGAAATAATGTTAATATATATAAAACCAGGAGAAGGCTCTACGGGTGTTTATTCTATTCTTACAGGCATGTTAAATGCTTGCTAGTTAACAACTGACAAGGCATCCTTATATGATTCCTAATTTTATGCCCATTATAGGAAAGGTGAGATGAGCCCTGAGCCTAAAGTCTCACAGCTAGGTACAAAATCTCAGTCATTGATATCCATTTAGTGACTGAGATGGAGAATTCAGTCTGCTCACCATGCTATGTGTCTTCTTCTTCCTGGCCATAAAGCTGGACTGCATTTCCCAAACTTCCTTGCAATCAAGTGTATCTATGTTGCAGCCAACAGATTTTGAGCAGAAGTACTATAAGATATTTTCACACCTGGCCCATGAAATTCTCCTATGAGTGATCATCCACTCTTCCCCTTCATCAGCAGTATGTCAACACTAAGGGTGACCTCTACAGCTTTGTGTTAATGATAGCAGAACCACTGTCTTCTCTGAATGTCCAAAAGTGATCATTCACTCTTCCCCTTCATTGACACTATGTCAACACCACGGGTGACCTCGACAGCTTTGTGTTAATGATAGCAGAACCACCGTCTTCTCTGAATGTCTGCATGGAGTAGTGTGCTCCAATATCAACCAATTATAGCAGACTTAGATGTACTTTATGCATAAACAAATTAAACTTCTAGTGGGTTAAGTCACTGACATTTGTGGGTTTGCTTGTTAGGGAAAATTACATTATTTTAATTAATACATATTAATACTAGAAGTGGAGAGCAGCATTAACAAAAATCTTATCAGATATGCCATTGGCTTAGTGGTTGCACAACAGAAGAAAAGAAATTGATCATCAGTATAAAAACGAAGACCTTTGAAAACATGAAGGCCAGTCACATGCCTATTAAGTCTTTAGCTCTAAAGCAGGAACTAGCAAATTATGTCCTGCAGGTCAAATCTGGACCAACACTTCTTTTTTTATATAATAAAGTTGACTGGAACACAGGCACATTCATTTGCTTCCATATTGCCTATGGCTTCTTTTACACCACAAAAGAATTCAGTAGTTGTGACAAAGACTGTATAGCCTACGATGCAAATAAAATATTTAGAATCTGAAACTTTACAGAAAAAGCTTGCGAGTCCCTACTCTAAGGGAAAGGTTTACAAAGAGTCAGGATGTTAATGGAGTTGGCTTTTACTTTCCAGATATTAAGGAGATGGACTGTTTGCAAATGGACATGAAAGGGGGAAAAAAAACAGGAATTTGGAGCCTTGATGGTAAGTAAAAGCCTGTCTGCCTCGATCCCAAATAGTAAAAGGTAAGATGGATTTAAAGAACAAAGGTCCATTAAAACACAATCCTGAGGCAAAGACAGACTCTGCATGGCCTTCCTACTCAGTTCTTTTCTTAAATAGTAGACATATAGAACGATTAAGTTATGAGGAAGTGAAAAATCAACATGGATAATTATCTTTAGGAAAAAACTTTGGAAGTGTTTATATGCACTAAGAATTGAATGGAAGTATTTCAGGAAGATGAATGCCAAAGAAACCAGAGTAGGCTAAAATTGTCTTCGACTAGTTAGACTAACTTTGGCCCCCCAAACTTGATGAAAACTAAGTAGACTACTAAACTTGTACCACCCCAATTAGGGAAAACTCTCCAATGCCTACTTCCAATGTGGTGATGGAGGATAATGAATAAAATAAAGAACTTTCCAGATAATGGAGGCTGGTGCCATAGAGAACAATGGACAAGGAAAGAACATTCCTCCTAGAGAGAAGAATCAACATGTAATTAAGAAGCCTCCCTCATTGACAAAGCAGAAGGATTTCATAAAGCTTTCCCAGGAGGGTTTTATCATACTTTATTCAGTGAACTGTTTCCCATGCTATCTTTCTATGAATGGAAGTGTTATTGTGAACAGTGTTATTGTACAAAAGTGTCCAAGTATCCATTATTGAATACTGGGTGGAAAGAGACAAGAAGGATAAGTAGACTCAGGAGAAGAGCTGGTTGTCCATGAGGGAAAAAGATGAAACTGATATTTGTTCTCAGACACTTGGACTGGAACAGGTTGTTAGGTGTTTACCTCAGCCCCTTTTCTACTTTTCCTAGGGACATAGCTAATCTACATTTCCCAGTCTCACTTGTGGCTGATGTCACTGAGTTCTACCAATGGAACATTATCAGAAATTGTGTGTGCTGCTTCTAGGTCTGGATCATAAAACCCTTCCATGGGTGAATCATACCCCCTTCCCCACTCAGCTGACTGAAAATGAATGCAATGCTTAAAGCAACCATGGGAGCCACATATAGAAGACAGGAGAACCCCCATCAGTCTAGATCCCTGAATGACCAGAGGACTGATCCCAATACAACCACTTTCCCTCTGAGAGGACTTTATGTGAACAGGAAATAAACTTGCCTTTTGTTAAACCACTGAGTAGTTGGGGGCTTATCAGTTATCACAGGTAATGCTATCGTAACTAATAAAGGTATCCACAGTGTTCAAGGAACTTATGTTCCATACCAACCCACATGAACCAAGTACAAATTTAGCTACCTAATGTTCACATATTCACCCTAAATCACAAGCTTCTATCCAAATAATGAAAAATACTTTTGTTAATTAGTACTTTAAATTTGAAACTGGATGATGATGATGATGATGATCATGATGATGATTATGAGTGTGAGTGAGAGAGAGAGACAGACAGACAGACAGACAGAGACAGAGAGGCAGAGAGAGACACGCAGAAAGGGGAGAGAGGTCTGGGGAGTTTTCGTGACTTCATTGCCTGTGCACCACCTTCCATGATCCAATGTTTCTCCATAGGCTTCATCACAGGGTATTTTGGGGGACCTGTGTAGAGGTAGACCACTTAGCAACATTTGACTGAGACTTAAAAAAATTGACTTTCAGTTTACTAATAAGGCTTTAATGGAACCAGAGACCCACATCATGCAAGGATAAAATACTACTTTTCCAAATGGGATTACTTCAAAGCCTCAAGCCATCTGTGGAGATAGAGGGTGACAGGAAATATCGATTAGACCAAATACCAGAGATTAGGTCCAGGGAGAGCAGCAAAAGTACAGAAGTGCTTAGAAACAATTGGAGTTATTAAGCAATAAGTCTTCAAAAGCTCCCTTATATAGAGTATATTTATTTCCATCTTCTTATAATTTTTCAAAATCTAGAGCAAAAAGTCTTTATTCCATCAGCATTTCTTTCTCAATATTCAATATAGATGATGAAAAGATCAGAAAATAGCATCAATAATAACAAAACAACCTGAGGCATTTTGAAGCAATGTGCATTTTAATCATAGGAGTCTGGACATAAGCCAGGTGCCTTGGCACACGCTTATAATCCCAGTACCTGGAAGGCTGAGAAAAGAGGATCACAGTTTCAAGGCCAGCACACAGTAACTTAGAGAGACCCCATTTCAAAATAAAAATGTTTTAAAAGGGCTGGGGGTATAGCTCAGTAAATTAAATTCCCATAACCCCCCCAACACATACACATACATACAAGTCTGGATATAAAAATAGTCTGTTCCTTCATGTAAAAACACAAGTATTTAAACTATAAGCTCAGATTAAATAATGAAAGTAACCATTCAGAACCAACTGCAATAATGGTAGATGTTTCATTTAGGAAGTCAGTTTTCCTTAAGATAAGCAGAAAAACAAAAGACTATTACACAAGTGAGCATTGAGGACATGGCCTGTGATGTTCATTGTGTGCAATGAAATCAGCACCACCAGATCAAATTTATGATACTCCTCCTAATAGGACTGTTTTGATGACAAAAGACATCAAGATTCCTTACCATGGAATTGGAACTAAATCTGGAATGCCTAAAGGGACCAAAGCATTCATTCCTGTTTAAAGGTCCCCACGTCTCACTATTGACATTTATCTTTTTGTTGTTGTTGTTGTTGTTAATAATGGGCCCCTTTCAACACCAGCAGCATCCCACAAGAATTAGAGATTCTTTTTAAATCTCTTAGCTTAAATTACCAAGAGGAAAGATTTGACTGACTCGAGTATTATCATCTCTGTTTGGGTAGAGCCTTTTGCAAAAGATCGTGATGAAGGTCACTAGGTACCCCAGTAGTATACTAGGGCAGGCTGCCTTTGGAAAGAGGATACAACCTTCAGTGACTTTCAACGGGCAAAGAAGAGCCTGGTGCTGGGTTTTGTTTTGTGGTGGCGCACACCTGTAATCCCAGTACTTGGGAGGCTGAGACAGGAGGATTACAGGATCTAGGACAGCCTCAGCAAGTAGTAAGACTCTCATCAACCTAGTGAGACCATTTCAAAATAAAAATACAAGCACTTAAACTATAAGCTCAGATTAAATAATGAAAGTAATAAATAGTAACCATTCAGAACCAACTGCAATAATGGTAGATGTTTCATTTAGGAAGTCAGTTTTCCTTAAGATAAGCAGGTGTAGGGGGTGTAGCTTGAAGGTAGAATGCCCCTGGGTTCAATTTTTGTACCACCAAAAAAGGGAAGAAAATAGAAAGGAAGTAGAATGTGGCAGGCAGACTACTGATAAAGATAACAAAGAGTTATCTTTGTTTGAGATATGTGATGACTTTAAAAAGCTCTAAGTAGTTGGTTTTCATTTGAAAAAGGGGGGGATGATTCATCCTTTTGGAGATAGGCATATTGATTTGAATTCAGTCCCTTCTCTGTACATTGGTCCGCAACATATGAATATTACTTGCCACAGTCATTGGTATACTGAAAAAGCAGGACACATGGAGTATGATCCTAAAGGCAACTTTATTTTGTTCTCCAATCATTCCTTTGAATTTGCTCATCCACCTTGCCTTCCCCTTCCACCGAATGAAAAGTTATTAGACTACATGGCATTCGTGGTCACTTGGCAATAAAACTGTTATCACTTCACAAACACAACAGTAACCCAAACCCTCCAACCCTAGATAATAACAACTTCAAACTTGAGTTTGAAGATATTGGTTTTTCTATCCTTAGAGGAGAAGGGGCATGATCCTTTAACTCTCTCTGCATCTTAGGTTTCTTTTTCCTGCCCCTAAGTCCCTGGCCCCTCTGGATTGGAATATGGAGTAAGAAAGGGGAAAAACAAAAAAGATGGTCACATAATCTTAAGACCTGGTAAATGGAGCTTACTTTTTCCTAAGCCTGTGCTTGTCTTCTTTAGAACACCTCTGCTGGGACTCCCCAACCATAATCCCATTGTTCTGGGGAGTACATCTCTGTAGTCAGACCTCTCCTGATCTGTTGCAGATCATCAAGGGTTAAGTTTCTGAGGTCAATTAGACCATCTCTGCAGCACACACAGTGAGCTGTGGAGAAGCAAATTCCTACATGCAGGATTGTCTCAAGGTCCCAATATCAGAAATGAGCCCAGGTGGACATTCCTTCTTTGTACTGTGTCTGTCCTTGATGTATACTGAGAATTGCCCTTTTCTCTAGATTACAAGTTGCTTTCTGTTATCCTGAGTTTGGCATTAACAGATGCTCTGTTTAAACTTATCAATAAAAGAGGCTTCTGTGAGGAGACTTGCAGAAGTAGCAGAGAAATAGTAGAAGGAGCTCTCTCTGTTTTTCTCTCCAGCTGCCTCATAAGTAATAATACATAAATAAACTAAATTTCATTTTAATTAAGAGTCTACATGTGAGGACACAAATAAGCCTAAATTGTCTGTGGCTACAGAGAAGTGATCCACAGCACTGATCCTCCTCAGCTTCTTTTCCCAACACTATACCTCAAACTTCTGTTATGAACTTTCTTGAGCATGATCCTTTGTTAAGTAGATATTCCTAGGGTAGGTTTCCCATTCAAATCTCAGAATTCTTGCAACAGTGGTCCAATATTAGAGAGGAGAGCAGTTGCTTTCCATTCTTCTTTGAAACTTCAGGAAGCTTTAGCTAGCTCCTTGACTTTCTACTTTCTCAGGTATGAGTCAGATATTAGTCACTAGATCCAACAACTCCAGGGACCACATAGGAAGTTCTCCTAATGATCCCACGGAAGCCTCCCTTCCTTGAACTAAGGAACACATACCTCACCTACCTTGCCTCCTTAGCAACAGTGTATAGGTATAGGGTAGGAATTTCATACAAGCTTATCCAAAGTACTCCTCTTTATAAAATATTCTCATTTCTAAATACCTACATTCTTTATTCCCTTAATGAGGGTTTGGTTCTTTAAGAATTTCCAGTCATCTACTCTGAAATTTCTAAAGGATGTCTGTCTCAAGGTTTGTTTTGGCATCTGAAATCCGTGACAACTTGATTTCTTAAAACTTCCATTTTTAACATCCCATTATGTTGCCTGATCAAAAATGAAATAAAACATTATGCTTATGAATTTTATTTTTGTCTTACCTTAGTCTAACCTACTCAACTTCTCCTACCTGTACACTGACCTATGGGTCATTCCTGAGTTATCTATCCTAGATGGTTCCAGAAGAAATGTAGTGAGAAGTGCCACTACATGACGCATGCAGGAAACTGAAATGAAAATGACTTCTAGATAGACAAAGGCTCTGTGAGATGACTGCACCCCCACTCAAATGCAATTTCACCCTCCTAAATTACATTTCCCCCACCAGTTCCCATAATATCACCGTCAGAATGTTGTCTCAGAATTGAATTTTCCTCTGGGCAAAATGTTACATTCTCATCTAGCCTTGAGCATGTTTTATGTCCCTTTTTATTTTCTTAAATAAAAGTTGGGACAAAGACAAATGAGCAGAAGTCACAAGGATGCACATAGACCAATGTATGAAAAAGGAAGAGGGAAACAAAGAAGTTTGGGGAATTGTTCCAGTCGGCCACAACAAAATACCACTGACTAGGTGACTTAACCAACACAAACGTATCTTCTCACACTTCTGGAGGCTAGAAGTCCCAGATCCAGGTATTGGCTGACTTAATTTCTGGTGAGAACTCTTTTCCTAGCTTGTTGCCTTCTCCGTGTCCTCACATGACAGGGAGAAAAAGAATGAGAGTGAGCGAGAGAGAACATTGGGGGTTGTGGCTTCAAAATATGAATTTCAGGGGAGACACCAACATCCAGCACATAACAGAATTTATTATATCACCAACCAGCATAACATTATTTTGCTCCATGATGAGATAAGACTAGAAATCTTTATAACTGGATGGCTAAATACGAAGGTTCCAGGGTAATAAATTTCTTTTAGTGAATTGCAGGCAATATAAGGGTCCTTAAGTTTAATCTTATGTAACCCGTTGTAGTAGATAGAGTAAGGACCCCCAAAGATGTCTATGCTGTAAACACTGGAATCTGGGTATATATTATACCGCGCTTATACAGCAGAAGGGACTTTGAACATGTAATTTGTATTAAGGGTCTTGAGATGGGGAGATTATTCTGAATTACCCAAGCGGCTTCAATATAATTAAGAAAACGTGTAATTAAAAGTGGAAGAGGGAGGTTGAAGGGGAATATCACAGGGAGGTGTGACTATGGAAGAATATTAGAGAGATACAAAGTGAGAAGAACTTGACCTACCATTGCTGGCTTTGATGGAGGGAGGGGGCCATGAGCCAAGGAGTACAGATGCCCTCTAGAAGTTGGAAAAGGAAAGATGGATTCTCCCCTAAAGCCTCCAGAAAGAAACACAACCCAGTTGACATCTTAATTTTAACCAATGAAATCTGTGTTGGACTTCTAATCTAGAAAATAGTAAGATAATGAATTCAAATTGTTTTAAGCCCCCAAGTTTGTAATTATTTGCCATGGCAACAATAGAAAAACTAACACACCTGTCAAGGTTTCCATCCTCCTCTCAAAAAAGAGAACCTCGCTCTTCCAGTCCAACTCTATAGTCCAACTCTCTGTTTTGCATGGAATGTGCCTCCAGCTATACCCTGGCATCACTAGCTAGACTCATGTCACCCAGACCTGAATCAGCTCTATTGATGGGCAGTATACACAATTCTATGATAGCTTATAGAAGAAATAGCCTGCTGGAGGTAAAAATTAAAAGCTCGGGATATTTCCAGAAGATAATGTCCCTTTCAGATGCTAAGTTCTCTGGAATATAAGCACTCCTTGAGGATAGGAGTTTTTGCAATTCCAGCTTAAGAACTTAAAACTTCAGTTCTTGTCATATGGTAGGTGCTCAAGAAATACCTGTCGAATATTTAATAAAGTAATTATTACAGACTGTTGTTGAAATTTGACAAGATAAGCCTGAAGGCAGTTGATGTTTTTTCACTCTCTATTTTATTGTAAATAAAGCTATTGTATTGAAGGGATTTTTTCCTTCAGCTTGCAAAAGCTAGAAACCCAAGCAAATAAGAGAATTACACACATAATTATGAAGAACTAGCATGGCGTTAGCTTTAAGCATTCCAATGTCAGAGTAGTTCTCACAGTAGGTCCACAGGATCTTTTTCCTTGTCTGAGAAATTGTTCTATTACGAAAATAGCAAATTAAAAATATAGAGTAATAAACTAGATAATCCTAATGATTCCTTCCAATTTTAATAGCTTACTGTTTCATAAGCGAATGTCAATCACTCTACCCAGGGAAAACAACATTAAAATGTGTTTCCACCTACATATCTAAAAGATCTCTTCAAAGATACACCCACAAAATAGAATTTGTCATATCCACTCTTACAGATATTCATTTCCCACATTTAAAGCCAGCAGAGCTGGAAAATTATTTAAGGTAGATCATTATAAAATAAATTTGAGTATTCCATGTGTAGAATTATCTTCCTTTGTCCCTCCCTCTCTCCTAGGTTTTAGCAACCATGGAAACTGTCAATTAGCATACAGATGCTCTATCCTCTAACATCATATAATAAAACAGGTACTTTACATATCATAAAACAGGTACTTTACTATGCACCGAATAGAATATAATGATTATATTTTCTGAACCCAAAGTTGACCCAAAATACATAACTTTAGCCATTGCTTTCAATATCATTATGACTGTCTATTCCTTTCTCTGGAAACAGAACAGAAATCACATCTGCTTATCAATACTAAGACTGTTCATTTTGCTAAAGAACTATAATATTACTTAGAATATGAGATCCAATTTGTTGGATCCAGTGTATAAATTACAGTGTTAGAAATCTGGGACATATTGATGATTTGTGGTAAAACATGGTAGACTATTTAAAATTATAACTGCCAAAGGCCGGGCGTGGTGGCGCACGCTTGTAATCCCAGTACTTTGGGAGGCGGAGACCAGAGGATCCGGGTTCGCGGCCAGCCTCAGCTCTCTCTCTCTCTCTCTCTCTCCCTGTCTCTCTCTCTCTCTCTCTCTCTCTACTTAGTGAGGCCCTCCGCAACCTCGTGAGACCCGGTTTCAAAATAAAGTATAAAAAATAGGGCCGGGGGTGTAGCGCAGAGGTAGAACACCCTCAGGTTCAATCCCCGGTACCGCAAAAAAAAAAAAAATTATAACTTCCAGAAAGTCTGGAATATAAGATAAATTTATCAAAAGGAAGAGTTGAAAGGATGGGGAGAAATCAAAAAATTCCTTTCTGACCCATAAGAACCTCATACATAATGGTGATTAAAACCAGAGAAAATAATGAGTTAAAAACAAAATACAATACAGGAAAATGGATAGACCTAGAAAACATTATATTAAGTGAGATTAGCCAGTCACAGAAAGTGAACAGTCATATGTCTTCTCTCATATGTGGAAGCTAGGGAATAATCGAGATACAAGAGGGACTTTAGATAATGGAGGAGAAAGCCCAGTGGAGCAATGGAGGGGGGTTAGGGAAGGTAGGGCGAGAGAAGAGAATTAATGAAGGAAACACTTCCATTGACATTATGTACCTGTGTGAGATTATCAATGCCAATCTCAGTATCATATATAGGGAATGGAGGGAGTAGGAGGGAGCTGGGGGAAAGCTCACCAAGTGCTGTGTGCATGTATGTCCCTATCACTTTGCACTTCGTTATGATATGAGACTACAACGCACCAATAAAAGTATATTTTTAAAAATACAATAAAATTTAGGTATGAAGAGCAAATGATAAAAGCTATAGAAGAAAGGAAAAATAGCTGTCCACTACAAATGTTTCATGTTAAGTACTCTTTGAGTTCCTAGTGATTCTATACATTATCTCTTTCTGTAATCATTCATCCAAGCATTCTTGCCAGCTCAATAACTGGGTTTCTTGTTTAGGAATAATAACTGGGCCCTATTCTCCCTCTTTCCAAATGAAAACCCATGAGAATGGACCTTTCATCCTACTCACTTGGAACAGAGAGATCTTAAAAACGACTTTTGCAAATACAAAAATTGAATCCTTTAAAGGAAATGTATTTGCAAAAGAACACATTGACAGGAATATACAGCCACAGATCCTAGTAAGTAAGTATTTTATTATACAATAGATACTAGAGTAGGATGGGGAAATGAGCATTTGGGCCCACTTTACACTACATCAAGAAAAGTTTAGAGTTGTCTGAAACATGACAGGCAAATGAACGACTGAAATTGTTATGGGAAAGGTAATTATATGTGACAAGATATAATTTGTGAGGTAAGGTCAGAAAAGCAAATCAGGATGTCTCAACTCCAGCAGAGATCTAGTCAAGTGAACTCAGTGATGTTAAATGAAGCCACATGGTTAATCCACTTTTAGATGAAAACAGTGTTTTGAAAAACAACCTCTTATGTTCTAATCAAAATCTCCAGATCTTTATTCTTTGTCTTTGGTAGCTGACTTTTAAATAAATGATCTATCTATTGGGAATGTCAAATTTAGTTTTAATAGGATCCCTTTTTCACATGAACAATTTACTCTTATGATCTATTTTTGCTTGCAAAATCTATGAGTAATATGAAAAATCCTCAAGTTGAAGCTACTATAACCAACATATAGTCACACTGAAAGAAATACAGGACAAGTTATGTTGAAACGATGATGAAAACTACTTTGAAATTTGCCAAAATGGCAAAGAAGCATTCATGTAATAATCTACAAGAAGGATTGCTATTCAGTATGAAAATACTTATAAATAGATATCTAAACTCATAGTTACATGGTGTAGGAAAAACCAAAAGTTCACGATTATAAATATTCACACTTAAAATCTCAAATGGTTATACAAAAGCTGCACTATACCAGAAAGTATGCTATAACCTGTGAAAGACACTGGAAAGTATAAAGCAGATCTTACTTTCAGTGAACTCATGATCTAGCAATTCTACAAAATAAAATCACTTCCAGTCTGGACAAGATGGTATAGATCCATTTCTCCCTACTCTTCCCTGCTAAGTGCATCTCTAAGTCCAGGAAATAACATAAGAGATCATCAAAGGAGAACTCTGAAGATGGTCAAAAGAAAGTGAACTAATGTGGGATCCTAGAGGAACAACACATAGCAGGGCATCTTACATCACCCTACCCAACAGAAGAAGGCAAGCCAGGCCCACGCTTTCCAACCCCAAACCCAGGCAGATTTACATCTCTCCATGCTCAAACCACAGTGCCTCTGACAGCATCAGACAAGTTCAACACCACCATGTTGATTGGGAACACTTCTTGTTTTCAGATCGACAAAAATTAGCCAAAGGAATCATTCCTCCCACTCCCCCACCACTGCCTTCCAGCCCTCAAAATAGTACATTAAAAAATGACCAAATTAGCCGGGTGTGATGGCGCATGCCTATAATTTCAGTACTTGGGAGGCTGAGACAGGAGGATCACAGGTTTAAAGTCAGCCTCAGCAACCTAGCAAGACTCTTAGCAACCTAGCAAGACCCTGCTTCAAAACAAAAACAAAAACAAAAAAGGGCTGAGGGTGTAGCCATGGGTTCAATCCCCAGTACCAAAATAAAAAAAAAGACAAACCATATGCTGTTTACAATTCAACAACATAGGTAGATGGAAACTAAAAGGACACTAAATATTATGGTATAGAAATAA